>PVMI01022260.1:0-10510 GCA_008528875.1 Aulacorthum solani
CGCTTATAAATATAAAGACATTAATAAACATTTTCAATTTTGTGTAATAACAATGTTTTGAAAATTCAGATTACCTAAAGTCAATTTTAAGCGGGAAAACAGATTGATATATTATGATAAGCAGTCGCGCATGCGCAGGGGTCACATGTCCTATAGTAATGTTGGCATCACGGACTAAGATATAATCATAGACATATACAAACAAGTTGCTTGTATATGTCTATGGATATAATGGACTGGCATCTGTGAGCCGAAAATGTTACGCAACGCGGGAGTGCAGGGGGAATTTGAGTCCGAATGATTTTAGCGCTATCTACACGCCCATTATATTGATAAAATTAATCTCAAAATAATTATAAATTTAAAATTACAATACAACATTACAATGGAACTACTCACTAACTAAATATTTATTTAATAACGTATTTATAAAATATTCATGATTTCACAAGTTTTGAGTGTTTTTTCTTTTTTGCGTTGGTTTTGAATATTACCACTAGATGGCGTTCCAATCATTCGGACTTTGTTGTGTGGGTGGAGAGGTGAAGAGAACGTCATGACATTTGATGCTCGGTCCCTCCTACTCCCCCAGCCATTCGATGCCAGTCCATTATATTATCTTAGTCCGTGGTTGGCATCAACTCATTTTATACGCGTAGTATGCTATGACTCCATCCATTGTATATGATCCAAGTGTTTAAACTAACTGCCAGAGAGCTCTATCGAGATTCTCATGAAATTGTGTTCCTGCTATCTTATATGGTGAACCGTGCTGTGTGATTAAGTATTTTATATTTTAGTTCTATTCTCTTTAATTCCATAATGATGCTTTATGACTGCAAGTGGATAATAACCTGTATAATAATATTATATAGATCAGATTAGTTCTATTCTATAGAACCCATAAGTTGTAAATTGTATGACTGAGCGGTTTAACGTCAAACAAATATGATTGATTCTTATTTTTTTTTAGTTCAAAGAAATTTTAATTTTTTGTTTGCACAATGATTTCAGTCTTATGATTATATCACCAAATTATATCATCTATAAACCATCACCGGAGGCTACTTATTGCTTGAACATCGTGTAAGTCATGGACCTGTACATTTTTATTTACAGTTATTTGATGATACTAAATTAATATTATGTCATTCAAAATGTATGAATATTAATTTCATTATTTACAAGCATTTGAATTTCTGAGAGTCTTTACTTATTGTTTCTATGTGCATATATGATCAAAATTAAATGCTTTATAAATATTCTTAATTATTTAACTTATTTTAAACATTAATTACTTAATAATAACTCATGTTATTTTCAGTTGTTATTGCAGTTTTCTTTCAAAAATGTTTAAATTCAATACGTCTAATAAACACACTACTAACAACCAAACTGATAAGGATCTTAAGGAAGAAGGTAATCGCTTATTCAGTTTTAAACAGTATGAAAAGGCTATTGAATGCTACAATAAAGCAATTGTAAGTAAAATCAATACTTTAAAATTGTTGTTTTGATTATTATCGATTATATAATTAGTAATTAAATATTTCTTGTACCTAAACAGATAAAAAATCCTGTTATTCCAATATACTTTACCAATAGAGCTTTATGCTTTTTGAAATTAAAACAATGGGACAAAGCATGTACAGATTGTCGACGTGCTTTGGAAATGGACTTCAGTTTCATAAAAGGTTGTTTTTTTTTGGGTATTGCACTTATTGAGTTGGAAAGTTATGATGAAGCCATTAAACAATTACAAAGAGGCAAGAAAATTACATGTTAATATCTTAATATCTTAAGATGATAATACTATTTATTAATTTTTATAACTTGTACACTGTTTATTGTTAGCGCATGATTTAGCAAAAGAAAAAAAAGTCAACTATGGTGATGATATTACAAGCCAACTTAGAAGAGCTCGTAGACTGAAATGGGAGAAACAAGAAGAAGTGAGACAGAATCAAGAAATAGAACTATTGGTAAATAAAATTGACTCCTAAATGTATTATTTATCATTAACTAATTATATTTTATTAAATTAGACATACTTGAAAAAACTTATGGATGATGATATGACACGTAAAGTCAATGAAATTAAAAAACCATCAGATGATGAAACCGAAATTGAAGATTATGATAATGGTGTTATGGAAATTAAAAATCAAAGTGTAAGTTGGACTTAAAAATAAATTGTATATGTACTACATATACTGCATTTGATTTTTAGGAGAAATATGCTGCGGAACTGCATACTATATTTTCTAAGAATGACGACAGACGAAAGGTTATTATTTTATGTGCATAATACATAATGTAATATAATTTCACTGAATTAAACATTATTTTTTATTAGAAACGTGAAGTACCAGATTATTTGTGTGGAAACATAAGTTATGATATTTTACGAAATCCTGTTATCACTCCAAGTGGTATAACTTATGATCGCAAGGATCTAGAAGAACACTTAATGGTAAATTAAAAATATTTTATTAACTTAATTCATTATAATGAACTCGTACACTTTGTGGAAAACTTTTTCTTAAATGCCTACTCTCGCGCAGATGGTGCATGATTGATTATTTTGATCATGGATCTGATAAGATCATAAAATATTACACCTGTAATTTTGCTACAAAATTATTTTAGACATAATTTAAAGAAGAATCCCCCTAAAATATGTATTTATTGCATCCTCTTAATGAAATCGTTTTTCATGAATTATTCATTTTTACACAATATGGATGAAGATTTTTAACCATTTCTCTAAGCATATAGTCATTGTGTACTCTTAATTTTATATTTTTTCTCACAAATTGATAACATTTTCATAAAATGGATTTTTAGACAAAGTTGACATTTCTTCACAATATGGATATTCATATTGCATAAATATATTCATCACTATAGTAGAATACCACAACTGCATATTAAAAAATACAAAGGTTGATTTTTTTTTTATATATTTTATTACTAGAACTAATTTTAACTTAATTTATGTATTTGAGTTTTGAAAGTGAAAGTGACCCAATGAATCCTCCAAGTATAATATTATGTGTAGTATAAATAATAGTAAAAATGCATACAAATTAGGTACTAAGCATAGGGTGGTTAAGATTTAGTATGTTGGTGAGTGGTGACTGTTCTAAAAAAGCGGAAAGTTATTTTGTATCATTTGGAGATGTAAACTTGAAGCAGAATAAGAAATTTTAGTTTTTCCTGATTATATTGACTACCTTAGGTGCACAACCGGTTTATCCCAACTACCTCAATTTTTAAATAAAAAAGTGTATATTTGTATTTATTGACATTTAAATAACATTCAGTTAATACATTTATTAAGTAAAAACATTTTAACATTTTGAACAAAAATTAAATAATTAAAATGAAAAAAATTTTAAGTTAATAATTTTTTTATGGAGGAAATTATGCTATAATATCTATAAGAATTCTAGAAAATGAAGAGTTTGCCAAGTTTTGTCGTTAATGAAATTTAGTCATGTATGAATCTAGATTATAGTTATTTGTTCTCGTTTGCTTTTTGTTTTGCCACTTTGCCAATCTCTAAAGACATTCAATTATTAAGATATGTACTCCTGTGGTTGGGTCCACAAAATTATAAGTATGACTAACTGTAATAGTGTTGAAAGTGGGTAGACGGAAAAAAAACCATGAAAATAAAAACCAACATTTTATATTTTGCTATATTAGTACGTTATATTTAGATAAATTATCTAATTTACCATGTATCTTTTGGTCAGATATATTATAAATTAAATATGCCATAATAAGTTAATAAGTTATTTATTTATAGGTTTGTTACATTTTTTTATAGGCTTATAAAAATTGTAAGATCGATAATTTGATCAATAAAAATAATATATAGTAAATATTAATAAAGTTAAAATAATATATAGTAAATAGTAATACAGTAAAAATAATAATAAAAAGTATAAGTTACCTATCAATATATTATTATGGTTTTATGGTACACCGTTTTTTGTTGTTGTGGTACTTTTCATTGGATTTGGGCTAGCTTTGTTTCATCGGCTGCCACTTCTAACCTTATTTTATTTATAATAGTCCAAATTGTTGGATATGTTTGTCCTACTAATTTGCCAAACCTATGATTCCACCCTTCGGTTGAATTGTTAGTTCGTTCTTCGTCATTTAAGGTGTAAGAGAATATATATTGCTGTTGTAAAACTTCTATTTATTTCTACACGTATAACATACAGTTGACTAAAAAGTTTTGGAGCCAAAACAAAGTTACCATCCATATACCATCTCAAAGAACTTATCAAATTGACAAGTTCTTCATGTGTTACAAACATCACTATCCTTTCGTTTGTTTCTTTCCCATTATCATCAAGTAACAGTACTTTGTTATGTGGTTTTCCAGTAGAACATCACTCACCCTAAACATAAATTAATAAAATAAATAAGTAATTATAAAATATATATAAAATCATTAGACAGTTTCTGCAATTTTGGGTAAGCAAGGATTTTAGTTTTGTTAAATCTACACCTAAAAATTAAAAACTCCCTGCCAAACTATAAAATGTGCATGCTTTGAAAAAAACTGTTATGTAACAGCAGCTGGTAGTTGGAAAAAAATTATAATTTAAAATATTAATTGTACAAATATAATTATTCAATTACATACAAAAATACAATTATTTAAAAGTAGAATAAGTTTTTAAGTAATGTAATAATCTGTTGGTATGGAAATTTATTTTCCTGACACAAATAAATAAAAATTAGTTTTAGTGATATAATATGGAAAATAAAATTAATTATTTGCATTGATTATTAATACATAGTTTTAGTATTCTGAAATAGTGATGAACATATTATTATATGAACTTTCATATTGTGAAAAAACTTCCTCGTTGTCTTAACTATTTTGTGTAAAAAAAACTTTTTGTGGAGTGTCAAAAAATTGTATTTATTTTAATACAAAATAATCATCTACCTACATTGTGTTAAATAATATGGATTGTTCACAAATATAAATAATTTTTATAAATTGGTTGTAACATATATACTGTATTTAAAATGATTGAACAATTTTAAATTATGAACTACATTTTTTATCTACAATATATTATTATATTTAATCAACTAATAAGTAACAATACTTTCAATTTTATCATTATCAGAAAGTTGGTCACTTCGATCCGGTTTCACGTCAGCATTTAACTGTTGATCAACTCATTCCAAATTTGGCATTAAAAGAAGCGGTCGAAGCATTCGTAAAGGATAATGAATGGGTAAATTATTATTGTACTTTGTAAGCCAAGCTTATTAAAAATTTTACTAAGTAAATATACATATTCAATCTTAATAAGTTCTTAACCTTTAAAATGGTTGTCAATAGTAACTTCCTACAATATGTGTACCATTTGCGGTCATTATTATTCTAGTCTCATTTAAAAAATGTATTGTTCAACTTATTTTTAGCCATTTAATAATTCAGAATGTGGTGTAATATCTTAAACTATTTAATGGACATTAAATAAAATACTATAACTGTTCATTACAATTTATTTATAAAAATAAATAATTTGTGAAGTTTTAAATAAAGTTGTATAATATGGATATGAATTATACCAGGGCAGAAATGGTATTACATATTTTGATTTAATTTTTTTTTTTTTTATAATGTAAGTTAAAAGTGATAATGTAAATTAAATTTATAAATCTGAATGTGGTTTGTATGATCATTATTTTTGTGTCGCGATACAAAAAGTAATAGGTGATAAAATGTATTATTTAAATGTTTAAATTAATATTTTAAAATACCTATATATTTTGTTGGTAGTATAGGCTTACAAATGTTTAATTGTTTAATATTTTTAGACTTAATCATATTTCTTGTATTTTTACACCTTTTTTTTTTTTGTTAGAAAGTATTTTAAAATTGCAATATATACTAAATTACTAATATTACATTTTCTGTTAGACTGTATAATATTCAATCTAAGTATTTATATAATTATTCTAATTTTTAATACTTAAACTGTAAGTTAACATGCATAATTTAGTAAACCATTTAGATCTTTAATAATTGTTAGGTCTTAAGTTTATTTATGTATCTACTTATAAATTTCATGATGAGCACTATCAAACAATATGTTAAATATTTCAAAGGTCTAACTTCTTACATTTTTTATTGTAATCTCTAGTTGAAAATGTGTTTTTTCATTATTCTATTCTACTACATGTACAATATTATTTTGTTATGTTACTTCTGTCATGCATATTGTCTATAGATTTAGTTTAGTTTTATTAAGTTTTATTTTTTAAAATACTTATAGTTACCTTTATATGTATAATAATATTTAAAATATTCATGATGTTACAAATACAAACTGCTTAAAACTTGTTAAATGCTCAATTTGTATGTGTAGCATCACATTATATATTTATATAAATTCTATGATTACACTATAGTAAAATTAATTATATAAGTACAGTGGTGCCACTGTGTACATCTTTAGTTTTTGTGGACACATTAGTTCATAGTTTTGGGCTTGTTTCTGGCCTTTATGTATAAGAACAGTCGTGGTCATAGACCTAATACTACTAGACAAAAACTGTGTATAACAACATATAGCCATATATCTTATCCTGTTACCTCTCACTACGGTGCTTACTAATAATTGACTAATCAAAAATCCCTCTCTATGTTGTTGCACATTCATTGCTTGTCTAATAGTTTAAGGTCTATGAAGGTAGTTACGAGTATGAGACACAACATTTGAACATAATATTATGTATGTATGTGTTGGCACAAGCAATATATTTAGGTTCCTGGTTAGTAACATATACATTTCACAAGAACAGTTTTTAATATTTTTACTACCACCTAAGAAATGTCTAATTGACATGTAATATGAACAGTGAATTTATAAAAATTTTACTATTTGAAAAAACAAAAGTTGATAGTAATTTTGGATGAATTCTTAGTTTATTGCATTTTGAGATTTAACTGAGTAATTTAGATTTTGAGTGGAGCAATAAGTGTATTGATTTTACAATGATGTAAATATATGTTGTACACTTTATTTAGTACACAAAATGACTGAAATTTCTACTAGGTAGATGGTTCATGGCAGCTAATTGCATCTATTTGGTACTTTCGGGAGTTCAAAATACAAAATTCTTAGTACTATTAAAAAATAATCAAAATTAAGAAAAACAGGAATTTATATATTTTTGACAAAACAAATTTTGTATTATTGTTGTTCAAAATTAAATAACAGTGTATTCTTGAAATATACCAAATATTCATATAAGAATTTTCTAGTCTTGATATCACTTTCTAAATATTTTGGTTCTTTTTATGCTATTTAAAGATATTTGAATTTTTTTAGTTTTTTTTATTTAAGTGCGATAAATTGATAAAATGTTTGTTTATGAATAAAAAAAAATTGTTGTTACTTATGAAATTTATCTCATGGCGACCTAAAACTTTTACATAATACATTATTATATTTTAGTATACTTACACGATAGCATTTTCAAAATATTTAGATTAATTTTAAGATATTGCATATTTATTGTTTTTATAAGTGTCTACCACAAACCTATTCACAGTGTTCTACTGTAAGTCTTTATCAACATGAAGCTAATAACAATGATATGTAATACAAATATTTACTATTGTTATAAATTTATAATTAACTATTATAAAACTATAATTTTAATAGCTATTATTATAATTAAACAAAAAAAATTCAACCTACTGAATACCATACTCAATTACGACTTACAAGATACACTTAACTCCTAGCATTGATTATAAATATTATATTTATAATCAATGCTCCTAGGTACTGTGTAGAAGTGTGGTGTCCTAACCTGGCATTAACCTGCCCACTTTTTATTTTTAAATTCATTTTTTGTAGAAAGGTTCTTTGCTTTTAATATTAACTACCTATACATTGGATTAACGCTGTAGAATAATGTTAATAGTATTAGAATAATTAATGATTACATTTTTGAAATTATTTTATTGTCATATCAGGACAACAGTTTGTGCCTAATGTTTAATGAGTAAGGGACAGACAGATAAATCTTCCATACCAAAATTCATTTCTCCTAACGAATACCAAATATAACATAGCCTTATTTTAGTATGTTAGTATTTTCCATTTAGTACTGTTTTTTGTTAGTTTCTAACAATTAAAAATATACTGGATACTAGTATACTTTTAAAATTACATAATAATTATTTAAACATTTTTTTTTCTTTATTTAAAATACACAATTTATACCTAAGAGGCACACTTATGTGATAGAGGGGAGAAAATACATATACATATTATACATTAAGACATCTAATATAGAGAACTTACATAAACGTATATATTTACATGACACATGAGATGTGAGAATAACCATCTACTACAATGATTAATTCTATTTTTTTTATAAATTTGTACAGGGGAAACAAGGAGGTCACGGCATCAGCTATGTTTGAAGCTTCTAGATGGATTTCTAGGAAAGGTCGGGACTACGAGATCACATATTAATGTGTTACTGTTCGAAGACAACCCCCATTATTATGAAAGCTTTTATAATGTGCTTTTGTTTCTTCATGGACTGTTTTCATTTTTAAGTCAGAATGGATATTGCCGTTTGAAATGTAGGGTGGAATATTGAGTACAGGCATGTCGTAAAGGGAGGACTTTAGGGGGCCTGGCCCCCTAAGAAAAGTCAGTAGCCCTGAACTGGCCCCCTTGATTTTTATTTTTAAATATTATGGTTTTTTTTATACAGTTATCGATTACATTTTGGTAGAAATTAAAAATGGATTTTCCAATTTTTAAAGATATTCTCATATTTACATCCTGGTAATGAACATTTTTTAAGTTTTGCACGCATTCAGCTTTTAGCCGAACATTATAGGGCCAATACTGATGTACTAAAGTCAGAATTAAATGTATTACCAAACACTATCAAAAAATATGAATTACAAAATAATACAGGGATTAAGACCATGATGAAATTATTGGAGCTGTAAGAAAAATACAAGTTGGCTTTTATTGAAACTCATAAAATTGTACAAATCATCATAACTATTCCAATTTCAAGTGTTGGGTGTGAAAGAACGTTTTCTTGTTTAAGAAGACTTAAGAATTATATAAGGTCTCTTTTGACAAATGAAAGGTTGGTACAGTAACACATTAGTATTTAAATCTGTAATAAACTAACAATTATATACTTCTACAAAATCTGCATTATTCCATATTTTTAAAAAATGCTTTTATTTATAATATAACTATCTAACAGAATATAAATTAAATAATTAATTTGTAAATTAAAAAAATACCCCATTATATCCCAAAACAATCAAACTGGGAATTGTTTTGTAAATTATAAGCATATCTTAATACATAATTATTAAAATTAACAGCCTATCTATGTGATAACTAAGTAATTGTTTTATGTTGTTATAGGTTGAATAATTTGGCACCGTTGTCGTCAATTGAGAAGCATACTTCAAAATTATTAGAGTTAAATGAATTTACTGAAAGATTTGCAGTGAACCATAAAAAAAGGACGACTTGTCCTTATGTAGTTGTTACTTGTTTACGATGTATATTGTATATGTATATTAATATATGATGCAAATATAATGCTTAACCATTACAGACAATATATTGTGAAATATAGTATTTTTTTTATGGATATTGTCTGATAAGGAGAGGAATGGTATTGGGTACAAAAAACAGAAAGGGGCCCAGAAAATGTTGGCCCCCTTATAGAAAAATGTCTGGTTGTGTGCCTGATTGAGTAGTTTCCTGGGGGCTATGTTTTGAAAGGTTTGTATTTTGTTAAGGTTCGATTTTTTTGCGTTACCCCATAATACTGGATACCTACCATATGTCCACACTGGCTTGATTAGGGATTTTTAGATAAGTAGTTTTATGTTAAAGTTAGTGTGCATATGTTATTATTAATAAAATGTTTTAAGCAAACGAAAACTAGAGTTACCTAAGATTTAGAAGCTCAGATTTAATATGCTGAGCTCAAGTAAGCCTATGATCTTGGGCTAGACCAAGATATTTGACAGTTTGTGAGTTAGGTATTTCGATTCCGTAGATGAAGAAAACGGGGCAAGGTAAAAGTCTGAGGGTAAACGTACGTATGCACTATAGTGTGCAACGTGCATAGATTTTATTTGATTAATTTTTAACATGCATTTAGTGTACCAGTCTTCCATGGGAATATTAGGTGATTTTGCAGGTAACTGGAAGCTGTGGTGGGTTCTGGACTTAAGGACATCAGCGTAGTCGGGGACTTGAGTGTGCGGCGTGATTGGGTCATCTGAGGCTTATATATTGTAGAGTTAAGGGGAAAGAATACCACCTTGAGGAACACTCCCAGATATTTTGGCTATATTAAAAATATTTTGTGTTGGTATCATCAATTATACGGGTGTTGAAATCTCAAAATTAAAAGTAAATTGTGAAGATATAGGTTTCCATCTAAGCATTTT
>PVMI01022264.1:0-15043 GCA_008528875.1 Aulacorthum solani
TATATTATATATATGTTATATATATATTTATATCTGAGTGCATTATGGTATTAATGCCTGTAAGTTCCAGCAATGCCAGTGTACACGAAGGGCTTCAACCGGATTTTCAAACCTTTCTTTCATTCTTCTGAAAACGGACCGTTGAAATTTGAAATATAGATTAAATTTAAGTACTTTAGAACAACAAAAAAAAAAAAAAGAATGAGCAATTTTAACCGAAATTAATCCGTTTCAACTGAAGAAAACTTCAAAGTTTCAAATGTTGTTACTGACTGACGGATCATCATAATTATTTAGACATTTTTCAAATATTTAGAAACGTGACATTTGTCACAAAGGTAAGTCTTAAAATCCAAATAAAGGGAAAAATATTAAATAATTAAAATTACTTATATTTATTTCTTGAAGTCGTGTATTGTCAGGTGACAATTGGTGATCGTTATCGAATATCGACGTTAATTGTTATGACGTATAGTCACATGACCACTCTTATAATATTTCTTATATTGTACAGACATCGTTGTCGTCGAGCTGACGGAAAATGGCATGGACATTGAACAATAAAATCATTTATGACTCTAGAGTACCATTTCTATTTATAAATATATTTTAACTTAACACAATAATATGGTAACATGTTAAATTATGAACACTACCTTTTTTGTTCAATTAATTTGTCCTTAAAAAAACACTCGTTCATTTCTAAAGAAATTACAAAGGAATGAATCATTTCTTTTTTAAGGAACAAAGAAAAGAATGAATTCCTTATTTTTAGTAAAACGGGTGATATTTTTCTGGGGAGGCTAGAATTGTATAAGCAGCACAGACCCTGATAATTAATATTTGAAACTAAAATATGATTAAAACACTTAGGGTTTACAGATTAAAAGGGGGTTTAATAACCACCAAACCCCTCTTATTCGCATAGAACGAATTCCGTTTTAGAAAGAATGCGCCAAACACTGAAAATACATTCATGTGCATCAAATTTCTTTTAATTGTATTGCCTATCAGTATCAGTGCCAGCTTCTGATTTCGTATCTTTGGCGTTGTCAACTACTGAGATAGGTTCCAATCACCCTCTGTTTATTTTTATTTGAAACTGCAGATAAGCAAATAAAGTAATGCAATTAAAAGAGATTTGTTGTACACGAATGTATTTGTATATTGAGGTTATTGATTGAAGAAAAGCCAAACTAGTCCGTAATGTAGATATCACTAATACTTTGATATGCTGACTTATTTGGGAACTGGAGCTTGTGATCCTATGTCATTGCTTGTTTATATAACGAACCTATTCGGCTATTCACACCGTTCTACGGTAAGTTGGTATTCACTCATAAGTTAATAACAATAATGTAGGGATACTAATACTATAATAAATGCAACGTTTTTGTCAAAAATTAATTTAATTTACAGTAAAACTAAGAGTTATTATATTATAAAATGTAATATATTTATTAAACAATACATAGGCTTACAGGCTATCTTCGCTGAGAATCGTTTTTTGTATATAATGATTTATTATTGAATTCAGATTGAACACATACATTATACATAAACATTACAATAATTTACTCAAACTTAATTACGAGGTGCACTCGATTCCCTATACTGTTCAGCAGCGCGGTTACTTACTTTTCTCCAATTTTCTTTGATAATGCATTTATTCAAAATTATCCTTATAACAATAATTTAACTTTTATGTAAATAAGAAATTATTCATTCAAATTTCGAATTAAATGCTTAAATGTGTTATATATATATATATATTATATGCTTAGTTATATCGACCTTGTAGATTGTAATTCATGGCAAATAGCTGACCATTTCGTTTAAATATAACCAAACTCAGATTCTAATAAGGCATCTCAATGTTTTACTATTTTTTTTGATTAGTTATATATTGTATTATATTTATATACTTGGATGAGGTTTACTTCCACCGGACCTCAATGTATGTAAGACAATTTCTCTATTTAGGTATTTAGATTTTTATCATTATATATTATTTTTTTACTAGAAGAAATTAGTTTATTGGGTCAAATGTATCCATCAACATTATATTATGCTTATAATTAATACTATAGGTAATATATTGTTATTCTCGGCGTTGGTCATTGTGATCATCACTCATCATAATTCATGTCACTCTTTTCGATCGTATAGTGTGATTATAATATAAACTATAATATACTTTATTTTAAGTAGGTTGTATCAAAACTTTATCACAAACGTGTTCTTAACAAATATATAAATAAATTCTATAATTATAACAATCCAAAATCGAGAATCACATAAATACCTACTAATTGAATTACAGACTTTATTCAATTTTTACCATAGTCTACATTTATAAATCAAACTAAATTTGTATTTCTTATAGATTCTATTTGATGCTGGTTGGTTGTGAATAATTTAAATTTAATCTAACAATATTATGTGTATACAACTGCATTGCTGGTTTCAAATAGGGTGTAGTAAATTAATGGTATATTGTACTGGGTTAGGTTACCCACCAGGATTTATAAGTTGTATAATAATTAAGCTACTGTAAAAATCCAGAGAAAGTATCATTTAATCGTCGTAAAATATTGTAAATAAATGTAGCAATTATATTAGCATACATTGTAAATGACAATGTTTAATACTTTTTTTGGGATACTGAAAATTAAAGCTATGAAAGTCCTTATTTATTAAATTATTGAAAATTATTTATCATCAATTATTTTCCTTAATGTATCAACGGAATAACATGTCTTTGGATAAAAATTCAGCTGGTATTTTTCAAAAAATATTATGTTTTTTTGTAGAAGAAATTACTTGGTTAAGTATACGAAATGAAAAGTAAAATAAATGAATACATTTTCAAAATACTTATTAATGAACACATTTTTTCTGGTGTGCAGTTTGTATTTCTATACTTACAACGGTAGCTAGAATTATGCATTATTTATAAAAAAATTAAGGTAATAAAAAAAAATTCTAAGAAATTCTATCAGATTGCATCAGCTCAACTGTATAATTGCTAATTGCAATATTTTATATCTCATAAGATGTCAATTTCGCCAACAAAAATAAGAACTTTTTTTAAATTACCAAGTTATTATTTTAAAGATAAATGTATTTATTACACTTGTAGTAAGTACTTACATTGTTTTCTTACGTCTAACTATTAATTTCCCAATACACTATACCTATATTCAGTGAACATTGTTGTATAATATAATACATTGATATAAATACTGTAGAGTAAGTAAATAATGTTAGAGTTATACAGATAGTTGTGAAAATAATATTATAACGAGCGATACGAGTAATTTGTTTTTATATTAAGGGCTTCGAATATTTACTGCAATCCAGCCTCGCTGCTGGCAGCAAGACTTAAATGTGGCACCAAGTATAAAATAAATCAATAATATACATGTATAGAATAAATTTAAAAAATATAATAAGTCTTCGGCATATTTTACAACTAAATTCTAGACTAGTGCCAAGGCCAACTCTCATTATTAAATAAAATTCTACTTTGATTTTTCTATGCATAAAACTGGTTTGTCCAATGTCACATTTCTTTTTGATTCCTGATTATTAAATACATATCCTCCCTCCCTCATTAACAACCTAAATTAAAACTACTTCTATAACTTGAATAGACCTAAGGTAGTACATATATATAATACTTGACTAATGTTCACAACCTACTTTGCTAGCAAGCTTCAAATCGTTTTAAATAATAAACTTTTAAAAATAAATATTTTCGTGCAAGTTAAAAAATATATTATAATTTTAAATCTAAAAATTACGGTTGACATTAAAAAAATTATGTATTAAAAAAAACACAACTACTAGTGGGAATTGGCTAATGATTAATGCTGTCGATAATTAGACATGTTTTATTTAATAATATTAAACGGGAAAAATCTTACCTAAAAATATACCTAATATGTAATTTACAATAAGAATATTCAATGCTAAAAGATACATTGTACATGTATCTATTAGAGAAAATAAAATTACATATGTTCAATAAACAAAATATTTTAAATATAAGCATATTAATGTTAATTATTTTTTGAAATGTAAATATTGCACAGAGACAACAAATCAATCAATTTATAATGATGATGATTTGATGAAATCAATTATGTGATAGTAATGTAGTAATTCTTATTGATTAGGTATTATATATTTAATTGTTTATAACATTCAAATGGAAATTATGAAAAACTCACAATTTCTCATTATTAAGTTAAACTGCTTAACATTATAAGTATTTTTATTCTCGGCTTTTTATACAGATATTATTGAATTGTCAGTACCTAGTATATTGTTATTTAATTATTATTCTATCGTAGCTGTAAACGTCATCCAAGTACAAACATTTTACGCGTGCCAGCTTAACCAATACGAAATATACGTAGTTATATGTTATATTCAACCTGTGTACCTACTGTATCTTTGTTCAGCAAGACGTATGAGTAGTGCCCATCACTAGTATAGACATTTAATCAACATATTAGGAATACCGTTAAAGTATAGCGATCCTCTTAAACAATCTAAGCCATCTGTTGATTTACGAGTGTACAATTTTAAATTTGTTAATTTCACAAATTACCATGCCATACAGCCTGTGCTCAGGGTGTCCACTCCAAAACTATCCCAAGTTTATTTCTCGTCTATAATGTGCCCTCCCATTTTCCAAGTTGCCAATGTATACCTACTCTCCTTAATATTGTATAGGGAGTTAAGTTAATTATTAAAATAATAACACGTCAGTGATCACATGTTAGTTAATATAGTAGCCATAATAACTATAATAATAGTAATATAATATCTCTGAGGTGCATTAAATAAAAAAAATATTATTTACACTTAATAATAGTTTTAGCAACAGAAAAACAAATAATATGCATTATTTTATTACAAAGAGGAAACAGAACTTTGACTAGTGTATAATATACTATATTACAAATACAATAGTTTCACTAATACGCTTTTCGGTACAACGTATAAATGCTCAATAAATATTTTGAAAAGATCGTATCGTGAGGCCATAAGGGTGCGAAAAAACAAAAAAAAATATAATAATTGTGTTTTTTTCTAAGAATTAAGATTTATTTTTGCTGAGAGCTAATGATTGTTTCTAACTAATACGATTGTTGATTAATATCTTTTAACAATCATGAGTCGTATGACTTGTTGTGTGCAAAATCAACAATATTTTTTGTTATTTATTCAGGCAAACAATTTTCAGTAAAAAAAAACGAGCCACTGTCCTTCGATTGTTAGCAGAACGAGTTATTTAATAGTGGGTATATGAATATTAGAATAATTTAGCATTATATTTTTGTAATTATACTTCTAGGTAGCAAATATTGAGTAGGTATGTGCATTTAGTACCGTATTAAATACATTATAATAGGATTATATATATATATATATATTCATAATATGAAGTGTGGTCTAATGCATAGACGATGCAGAATCTTGTCGAATCATATGTTTTAATAACACGTTCCGTGAATACTGGTGTAAGTAAACATATATATTATATTAAACTCGAGAACACGTTATTGAAAACGAGTGGTTTCAAATATGACTTTATACGTGTCAACGTGTTCATTGTCGGTATAATAGGTCTGCGTATACTTATAAGCACGGTTAGCACAATGCGGAAACCCTGGTCCTTATGAACCAAACAACAAGACGTGAAAAACGCGGAAACTTGGTTGATTGTTATTGTCCTTTGCCTCCGCAGTCCTCAAACTAGTGTAATAATGTATAATGCATGGACGCGCGGTACTGCGTTTATTATGATTTAAGAACTAGTAAAGTAACCATCGTACAACTGATCCAGCGAGATTGAACAAATTTAAGCCTAAAGTTAAGCGGAGTTATAAAAACTATACTAACGTAGACCAGTATTATAAGTTATATTTTCCTACTTTCATTTTTACTATCACAGTTGATTACATTGTTTTAAAAAATTCTATAAATTATTATTTAACTTTAGGTGTGTATAGAGTTGTTAGGAATAGCCCGATTAAAGAATCATCCATTTGGATGGACTTTATGGTGAGAGTTATGAGTTATTAATTTAATATTAATTTAATTGTTGTTATTTTTGAACTCTCACATAATGGACATAGTGCGAAGCGACTTCATAGAATTTGGGTTCCAATCCTAGTTATTCATAGATGTGTGATGAATATACATCTAACTATCAGGTCAGACAAGTCAGTTAAAAAAAATTAGTTAACTCGGTAGGTAATTAAAAAGCGAAAATGAACAGGTTATAATATAAAGGTTAAATACGGTATAAATTAGACACCGATACGGGTATGAAAAGTTGTACAATTGTACAATATACAATATAATAACGACTCAACTGTATAGGGAAGCTGCATAGTCGAAAAAGGGTTCAACGGGTACGAGAGGAGCTGACGGCTTCGCGTGATGCTCTTCGACAATCTCGTTGTCCTGTAACCGTTCGTCGCGGTCGTCGATGACACCACTGCCGCCGAACCTTTGCGGTCGCCAACGATCGGTCGCGCCCGATTCGATCACCACCGCCGACGTCGTCGTCGAAGTCGTCCCAACCGATACCTGGAGCGAAGACAGCCGCAATAGCAACAGAAACAGCAACGGACCGCTGACGCCGTCGCCGATTCGCGAAAACGCGGAAGTGCACCCTGTCCGGTGCATCAAGAGCGCCGTCGCCGCCACCACTGAACCGACCGCGATAGCCGACGACCAAAGTCATAGCCAGTACAGTTCACATCGGTCGTGGCGATCGCGTCGTGGGCACGATAGCGAAAGAATGTATTATGAATTATGGTATACCACGATTTTCGATATTCGAGTTTCCGTCGTCGGTGGTTAGGTCACTGTCACATGTATGTATGGATTACGATCTACTATGGTCGTGATAATAAATATAATGTTACAACATATTTGGATCGCTTAGTTAGGTATATTATGGTCGGCGGTGTGACGAGCGCGCTAAAACTCGACCGGCCACGAGAACGGATTTCGGGTTAGCGTAAAATTCGGTATTATTGTTATTTAACGATATATTGGCTTCTTATTAACAATTTCTGTGTAGTAAAAATATTAATAATATATTTTAGTCTGAGAGAGTGTATATCGCGTGATCGAAGGTACCGGCACTACTGGTCCGCTGTAGTCTTTAGCCGACGACGGTCGCATTTAAAAACTGCCCGCGGCACTTTCACCGCGCGCGATGGATTGCGGCGGCGGCGGCGGCGTCCGTCAGGATCGCGAGTGTGCGGTTTCTGTTTGTTTGTTGTTTTTTCTTTTGACTTTGGGATTTTGGCACCAAACGACAGTGAAAGTGGAGGTCGGTAGGCAATTTTTTTAACCATCTTCTTTTATCTTTTCGCGGGTCACGTATATTGGTTACTTGTTGCGTCCCGTTTTCCATTTTTCCGTCAGACGCGACTCTGCATACAAAAAATACCTATTTATTATAATATCAGTACAACTAGGCCGCGAAAAAAAAGTAAAACTACACGGTAATCGCCCGCATCGGCCGACTTTTCGGTTTCGAGATTTTTGGCGGCCTTGAGCACAACCGACCCGCGAGAATAAGTCGAATATATATTTTATATGCGCATGTTTTAGCTGTTATCTGGCTATTAGGTAGGTATAGGTAGGTAAATATAATTGTATACACATACCTAGTTGCTAGATAGATGATAATTATTTACCTATTTCGAATGAGCGTGCAGCTGAGTCGCCCGGAGCACTGTTATGTTATTATATTTTAAAATATTATACGACAGGCCTAGCTATAATCGAGTTTTTCGTTCCGGTCTTCAACGTAGTTCGGTTGTTTAGTTGTAATATTAAACATACTCGTCTATTCGAGCATATATTGTATGTTTCGATGTGATTTACGAGAACACTAAATAATAGACTAAGGGTCATTCGAACTTGTTTTAAAGAATATGCAGCCCCTTGATTATTAGTCGATTTTTATTCAAGCAGACGTTTAAAAAAAATTATGAGACCAACTAAATTTGTCTATTATTGTAAATTGTAATAATAATAAAATACATCTTAATTCAAGTTTATTGTAGTCTCCTAGTTTCACAAAAAATAAACATATTTATTTTGTGTTTAATAATATAAGGTAGAATGAGAGTAGCGATATATTATTGGGTACCTATATGGGTACAATAATATGTAATGTAATAATAATGTACCTACATACATAATAAGTGGCCGTAGTTATTACAAACATGGTTACGTAATATGAGATACTTCTTTGCTTCGAAAAGAAATGTGTTTGGTGTAAAATGAAAGTTAATATCCGGACTATCTATAGAGAAGTGGCTACGTAAATCTGAGTTAGGTTTTCAGAAGCTTTATGATTGCGGTGATTGCGAAATATATTTTTACATACTTAGGTACCTACTACAGTTATAAATTCTTAAAATATTATTATATTGACCATCGCCTAGAGCCTACTACAGATCATGTGTACCTATATAACATTGTCTGGCTGTGGATATAGGTGCCTATATGTATTTACTTGTAATACTAATATTATTAAATTGGTTCCCGTTGTAAATAAAAATCGAATTAACGCTATTTTTGCATTTTTCTGTCTTCTTAAAAGCTTATAACTTTTGTCCCATCTAAATATTTAATCATTTCGCTACATTTATTATACTGAAATAATAGATGTATTGTCCGTGATCATTGTCGTTGTCTGTAATAATAATATTATGATCGATTTAAAGGAAATCAAGACTTGTTTTGCATGTAGGATGTAGGTGGTAGGTATGCCTCGTCAATCGGCGGAACAACATCAAAATAATAAGAAAACGAATAAAGATCGATTCTTGCGACATTCTATATGTGTGACGGGGCAAATGCTATGTGCTTGTGTGTTATTGCGAATTCTAAGTACCTACATGAAAATTGAATCATCGAACATTTGAATGTGTTATGTTACACACTCAAACTTGAAATATAATGATATTACCTAGTACCTACGAGTTTTTTTGCGTCATATATTAATTTAAAAACTGTCTTTAATTGCAAAAGAAAGAAAACAGAACTCACTAATTACCAATATTATAAATAAAAATAATAGTTGTCATTGTAGTATATCACACGTATGATGATACAACAAAATCACATAAAATATAATCAAAATAGTAAGTATAGTCGTATTTAAATTTAAGGTCAGTTTCGATATTTGTATATATTATAAATTCAAAAGTAAAAGCACTTTCAGTGGTTTTCAAATTTTACTTTAATAGTGAATTGTCAAGGATTCGAAGGTTCACGTTGTGATTGTTTAATTTTCTTATTAGGTCAGTATTAGTTTAAGGTTGATCGCGTGATCTATAAAAGCATAAACAGCTTAAATTAAAATATTAATTAATAATTCGACTTAACAGAACATCATTTCACTTTGTTACACGTCTTGTAATATCATAAAATATAAGTATATGGCTAACAAATATATTATCATAATGTATTAGAGTGCTGAGTGGTGATAAATGTGACATAATTAAAAGAAGACACAATCTGAATGTATAATATTATTGCGCTTCTTCACTATATGAATAAGTTAAAATTTTAATGTATTATGTAATATAAATTCAAAGGAATACAAATTAAAAATTTATGGTTATAATAAATTATGAAAATAACACAGGCAACGTTCTATAATTTCAAGGTACTTAATTTATTTCAGATATCCTTTTGAATTTTCAAGTATATATTTTGACAACTATACAATATGACTGTATTATAATAAGTAACATTTAATATTGAACCAAAATTCAAATAACTGGTACATAAATAAATAGTATTTACTTTATGTCTAAACTGGTAAACTTAACTATATCTTGCTCTGAGCTTCTAGATCTAATACAGTTTCATGGTGCACCATCAAAATATCCCTAGTTAAAAATATCTTCGTTACAAATATCCCAATTAAAAATATCCTACATACAACATATCCCCAGTAATATTACCCCACTGTCTAACTTATCGTAAACTTTAATGTTAAAGAAGCAATTGACAAATTAAAAAATGAAGCTAAGACGTCATGTGTACCTACAAGAAATGTAGTCAGTAAAATAGTTTCAGATGTATCTAGAATAACTGCAAGTAAATTACCACCAATTGATATGTTATCTCAGACTGTATAAGCAGAACAAGAAATAAATATAATGATTACTCTTCTAATCCAACCAACATAACTGATTTAATATTACCAGACCAATATAAATTAATATAAGGATCAATATAGGATAATATTACTGGAGATATTTTGAGTATAGGATATTTTTAGTTGGGATATTTGTAACGAGGATATTTTTAACAAGGGATATTTTGAACGAGTGATACTTTGATGCACAGAATATTTTGAGGGGTAACCCAGTTTCATGTCCTTCAATACTTGTCTCTGTTTCTGTCCTACCTTTTCTATAAAAACCATCTAAAATCATATAGTTTTAATAACACAATTGATTGCACTGGACGCAAATTCAACCGATTGAAAAACGTCGACATATATAATATAAAACCCTGCCATATCGTCATAACTAAAACTATAAATTTATGATCCTATATTTAGATATATATTTTTTCATGTATCCTATTATTTCATAGCAAATAATATTAGTATACCTAATTAAGTAATGTAATATAAATATTTTCTTTTTTCTTTACTACACACTAATCGTTAATTTATGTATTCTTATATTGTACTTAAGTCTTAACAAATAAATAAATTATGGCGCCAATTCGTCAACCACACAGCCTACACGATATTTGAATTTTTAACCGAGTAATTATATATTTTATATTTTTTTTTATTTCATATTATTTGTATGTATTGATATTTTATATAAATAGGCTTCAAAACTAGCTAAAAATTAAAATATTTTAAAACACATCGAGAGAACACAGATAAAGTTGTTACCTTCACATTTGATAGTTCACTCTAATATTTAAGCCAAGGAATTGGTTTTTTTGAACATAAATTGCATATATATTCTACATTTGTAAGACGGATAAAAATGATACAACATACGAGGGTCTATATGTGACATGCTCTTAACCTTAAAGAATCAGGTATGGTAAGCTGTGTTATGTAATATATTTTGTTATACACATTGATTAAACGTTACTACTTTTGATCCAATGCATTATTAATAAAGGAGTGAAAACAGGAGGTTTAAACTCAGTCTTTGTTTATATTATGAAATAGATATGTATTCATTTTATTTTTACTCAGAAACTATATAGGTATCTATAATAACCATTTTTATTTTTATATCCGGGATTTGAAAATTTTATAAGAAGCTCTTTAATAAAGCTGTATAAGTATTTCTACCTTAAAATAAAAGTTTACCTCAGAAAAGTCATGTGGAAAGTCAAATTATTTTTTATGAGCATTTGGAACTTTGAAGTTCAACATTTTACGACATTATCCGATGTAATCCTTTAAACCCTGTTATACCCTGTAAATTAACAATTTCTCATCCGACGATTTTCGGATTTTGTTGTAATTCGAAAATAAATAACTGTAGTTATACATTATTTCGTGTACAGCACAATATGGTATATTTAAAATTCAAATCCGAACAACAGCCCATGTGGCAATGATATAATTATAGTATTTTTTTTTTTTTTTGTAGGTCAAGTAAATTTTTTTTAAATTAAGAATGAATCTTATTTAATCTTATTTATTTCATCAGTTAGAAAGTGTAAATTATTGTAAAAAGTGGTATTCAATTCACGAAATTTGTGCTATTTATAATGGAATAGATTGTAATAATGTAGTTATTTATATGTTGCTCTTGCTAATGGCACCGAAACAAAGCCAACTTATACATGGTTATATTCTACTTGCATTTCTCTAAAAAAGTAAACTATTAATGCGTTTTTCTATAGAGCATCTACGAACATTGTTTTCTATTATATTCAAAATACTGCAGCTCATATTATAACATGATGAATGTGACATTTTAATAGTAATTATTAATTAATAACTAATAACCTGACAAAACCAGTGTATGTTCGAGTATAATGTATTTATTATAGGAATAACTGCATAAGGCTATAATAGACGTCGTCAATATACTCTCTAGACGTGTAGTGTTCAACGATAAAGGCCAAAAAAAATACAACACACCTTGATTTGACTTAAGGTTTTATTAAAACCTAATATTGCACTTTTTTCAACGCATGCACAGCATAGTATTTTTTGCAATTTGAATTCGATTATTTTTTAAAACAACTTTTACTTGTAAAGTATTTCCATCTTGAAAAATGATTGATTGAGAGCAAATTATACTTTCAACAAATCAGATAGAAATTTGAAAAATTGTTTGGGCTGTTAAAAATTAGATAAATACGTGCCATAAATCGAACATTAACAATACTAAAGATTTAAATTTTTTAAGACAAAACAATTTTATACTATTTAATAAACTAGTATAAAGGTAAGTCAAAGTATTAAAAAATATAACTTAATTCAAATGTGAACTAAAACTGTGGTAAAGTTCAAAAAAAAATTTTTTTTTTAATTTGCAAAAAAGTTAAAAATTCGAATTTTTCAAACATTTGCGTTATAAAAATTAATTAATCGAATTCAAGGTTATGCGTTCAAAATAATTCGTATTATAATTTTTACCATTAATATTATTATTATTATTATTATTGTTATCATACTCATCAATATACACGCATATAATATACAATGTAGGTGCTATTTATATTAATATAATATCAATTAAATTCAAATAAACAAAAACTATTTTCCATATTATGTATCCATAATACATATCTTTTCAAATCATATTACACAAAAATCATAAATTGTATTATATCGGCCGTAGCTAAATTTGGACTAGGTAATTTTGCTTATAAAAAAACCTTGGTCATTCAACACGGAGTCCCCACCAAAAATCTTTATTCGTCGATTATAATATCATTATTCCAAGATTTCCAATGAAATGACCCACTTGCCACGGCTTAGTATGTTGGTACCTAGAAAAAAAACCAAATCTTTTTGGTTTGCACATATTCTAATAGGTAAGGTAATACCTATCATAATATTTGACTTTTTAACTGATTTACATGACTTCTCATCATCAGTATTTACATTAATGTCACTTATCCCATTCATAGTTATACTATTATGGCATAGTATATTCAGAATTTCAGATGGACAGTTGTTTGTGTATAAATTAATAAGTTATAATATATAATATATCACAGCAGTCACATGTAAAGGTTGTTGCAGATGTTTTGCGGTGATGTGAAATTACATTTTCGCTTTTTAAGATAATAATTGGAGCGAAACGAGCTGATGGCATCCTTGAGATTAGTCTTAATCTTGTGAATACACGGCTTAAACTTTTTTTATGTTTCACAATCAATTTAAATGCTTTGAAATTTAAAAAAAAAATGATTTTAACATTTTTTTATACACACTTATCTGATTTGGATACTATTAGTGAAGCAAGTTATAGTGTACATATATAATAGTAATTGAGAGATACAAGTAGGTAGCGAATTTATAATAATGTAATTTTTTTGCTAGACGTCTCCTTTTAGAGAAGAAAAAAAGCAAAACTTCAACAGTGAAGCTAGTTTCTAGTTTAGAGTAGTAAATTCGATCTAGTTAGTACTTGGGATATTTAAAGTAAAAAAACTAGTAATAAATAAAGAAAACTAACAACAATATTCAATTAAATGGTAATCGAGAAAGTTTACGATATTTGAGTTTTTTTATTGTATTTATGAAAAAACCCTATAGGCCTAAAAGTTAAATGTCAATAAAATATTACTATTTTCTAGGCGTGATATATTTTTTCATTTAAATTTACTTTAACCTTGTGTGTCATAAAATGATAAAATCTCTCTAAATTTCTATACATTTATTGTTTAATACTTTAATTATTAACCTCTACACAATTTGATTGTAACTATTCTTAAGTTTATACATATTTTTACTAGTTTTACCATAAATGCTCAGGATTTTCTTCGATTTTTTTAAAAATAATTTTTCTCAACATCATAAATATAAAAATATTTTTGTTTTTTAAAAATTATTTTACTTATTCATTATAAAGTTATTTTAGCCATTCTAAAGTTGATTAAATTGTTTTTGTTAATAGAAAAAGTTCTATTAACAAATAGATCTGATGGAAATGTGAATCTAGTTGGTCCATTTAAGAGGTCCCCAATAGTTTTTGAAAGAGTTGGAAAAAAAACAAAAAAAAATGGAGGAATAATGAGAATTTTTAAGCAAAATCAATTTTTGATAGTATATACTTCAAATATTTATGTTATAATTTTTCACATGTGGGATGTATGATAACATTCTTCAAAATCTTTTTGAGATATTTATAGCCTTGAGCAATTTTTCAAACTATGTAAATTGATTTAAAATTATAGTCAATAAAAACTTTATCACTTACTTAATAAAAAAGATTCAAAATGTAATGCAAGGGTCCTCAAAAAATGCATTAATATAAGTTCAAAAATATAAAAGGCGCATAGGCACAATTATTTTTTGTATCCATTTAAAGTTCAAATTTTGAAAAATTCATCCAAATCCCGAAAATTACAAATTATTTTTCAGTTACAAATAAATAAAAATAACAATAAATAGTATTTATTAGGGTAACGCAAGACTAACGCGGAGTTAACTAGGACACTTTGAATAAAAAGATTCTGAGTTAGTTTCCTTTTTTAGTGTTTGCTTATCAAGTTGAACTTTTGATTTTTACAATTTGAACTTTGAAGCAACTGGAAACACATAATTAAGCAAGAGACGATAGAGACTTGTCGCCAATAATATTTGCTTCAAATAACCAGACATTGGTCCATTCATAGTATATGATGTAAGGTTACTACATTAAGTATAATCTTAACTTAAAAGTATGATTGGATTTACATTTTAAAGTAACTAGTATTCATAATTAATCAGCATGTGTAAGCTCCGTCTTACAAGTGTGTATCAATTTCAGCAGATCTTATT
>PVMI01022267.1:2642-29484 GCA_008528875.1 Aulacorthum solani
ACAAGTCCGTTACATCAGCCAAGTCTACATTAGTCTAATAGTGTCCGTAATATAATTTGACATAATATGCTAGGAAGTGTTGCATTGGCACGTGTTCCGATTAAAAATAAACAATCCGTCCGACCTGGCGGCGATACGATTTTCAGATTACAGACTAACATCACACATTGATGCGTGTGAGTTTTGTTCACAGGGGTCATCGGAATGCTGTTGTATTAATTTTGCCTATATTTTTCTCCTTAAAACAGGACAAACACTCACGCAGAGAAAATCTCAGAAACCTAAGAAGGAAATGAATTAAAAGCAAAATATCATCATTCATTATTCACGACGAACGTCAAAATCTCATTTTCGGTATGGCAAAAGAAGTCTTCATAGACGACGAGTCCGCACGAGACTGCATACTATTATAGGTAGGCAAAAATATAAGAACTTGGCCGCATAATATTACTATGTACATGTGTTATAGGCAGGTATGTATATATGTATACTTCATTTTGTCTCGCCGGCTGCGTTATATGCACAGCAGTGGACCATAATTTTCCACACGTGTGATTATTAAACAATGTCATACTCCGTCCGTGTAATACTCTACACGTGTACCTCTACTCGTATGATAATAGATCATATTATCTGATATTATCATGTGGACAAACATGAGTGTTTGAAAATAGAACGCGATCGGTTAGCTGTATTATAGCCCCATATAAGGAACTGCAGGAGCTCGCCGCCATAAATCATTATTATAAAGGCATAAAGCATCGTTTACAATAAGATTATAATAATATGCATATATAACTGTATTATTATTATAAATATTAATCCACGCACATGTACCCGTTCGTGTTATTTTACATCGCACACACACACACACACACACACACACACACACACATACAAATGCTTAATACGATGTACGTTTCAAGTCCATTCATAATAATTAAACACTGCGTACAATATGACGTTGTTATTATTTCTGTTCATATAATACATTGTTACAACGAACTGATGGTTTATCGATCGATAAAATATTGTTACATAAATATTATATTATATTATAGTATGTTTAGAGTCCGGACGTCGTATTTGCCCTTTCTCAAACCTTTTGACGAGAAAAAAATTATACATTTTAGATATGACGTATAAGTTGTCTAATTTTTATCGACGTACGTTTAGAGATGACGAATAAATAAGTCTTAAATTCGTAAGTGTCTAAAAAACGCATCGGGCTACAAGATAAAACGCTAAAAAATAAGGAAAAACCATTATAGTGTTCGAAACGTATGTACACGTCAGTGTGTTTATCTATGGAAAAATGTTTAGCTAAAATTCTAAGAAAAAATTCTAAATGCCTTAGCAATTAAAGCCGTCAGGAGAAACATTTTTTTTCACAAATTGTACTTATTTTACTTCAGTTTGGGTTTGGTTTACGAGGAATTAGAAGTTTTTTCTGAGAATTTTGATGCAGCAAAATTGATGTTAGAAAGAGCAGTTAATTAGTCATAACTTATAAGTATTTAAAGTATTGATGAACTGAGTGGGTGGCACAGTGGTATATCGAAAAGATAAAAAATATTGGTCCACGGACCATTGCATTATTCTCCACTCATAATTACTTATGGCTAATTAACTGCGCGTTTGAAGTTTTATTGCTATTATTTATTGAAATTCTTAGAAAAATATTCCCTCTATTAGTATGAAATAAAAAAAAATAAAAAAAGTTTTAATGATAAAAAATTGAAACAAATATAATTTTTTTTTTAAAATTATGTCTTGTAATTTCTTCAATTTATGTAAAACATGTGTTCCCAATGACGTTTATACTTTTCAAGATATATCTATATAATAATTATATAATATTTTTAAAATAATAATTTTTGTATAGCTTCTTACAATATATCTATACATCATAAAATACTATAAAAATGTTAGACGTTTTAAAAGTATTTTGGCTAAATATTGTTGTTTACCATTTTCTTAATTTTTTTTTACAAAATTAGTGCTACTTTACGTTATTCAGCTGTTTTTTTAGGTATTATTGATACGACTGATATGTTTTTAATTTTTGCTGATTGATTTCTTTTGGAAATTATCACAAAGTTATCCAAGGAGTGTCATATATTTCAATAATTACATAATGGATCTGTGCCAGAGGCGGCTTGAGTCTACTAAACTCCAGCAGCAAGCTTCATGAGCTACCCACCCAACCACCAATATTTTACTTAGAATATAATATATTTATTATACCTGGTTTATTAAATATAACCACACCCCCGCCCCATAAACAAAAAAAGGTACTCCAAGTTATGCTGATGCACCTACCAACTAAATTTAATAGGACCAATGCAATATTATTATAATATGAAACAATAATTTCAAAAATATAAAATTTAATAGTTGAATTTTTTATAGTTAAAAATATAAAATATAAAAATTATTTTTTATACTATCTTAAATTGTGATTATTGCTCACCCTGTTATATTGCTATGGTTAGCTATTACATTGTGGTTTGTTTTGCTGTTAGAGCATAACTATTAACTATATTTACTTGGTAATTGGTAAATAATTATAAGATTTAGATTAAGTTACATGTTGGTTTAGCATACAAGTTTACAACCACGGATAATAGATATACACCCACCCATTTTCGAGTCAGAATCAGTTGCTCCTGGTATTCTTATAACACGCCGCCTCCGGATCTGTCCTATAATTAGTTTAGATATATCGGTTAAATTTATGTGATATATTATAAAGCAATATTTAGTGTATAATTTATGACAAAACAATTTCAAAATTATGTATATTAAAAACATTAGGTTGGTAAAAAAAATATCAATTTAAAGTATAGGTACCTACCAATGGTATAATATTGATTGTGGTAATAATAACATTGAAATGACGTCTTATACCATCACATATAGGCGGTAATATAATATGTTAATACATGTAAATCAAAACCATAGTTTTGAATATTAGCATATTGATTCAAGACTATAGTAATACTATGATCGTTCTAAAAACGAAATTTTGTTTACACAATATTATGTTATCATTATTTTTTTTATGTATATTATAATTTACATGTTTTGGAATTCGTAATGTACATTTATCTTATTTTGAGTGCATAAGTTCATGCATATTTCATGTTTTTATAGTGTATCGAGTTAATAACCGTGGCCATGGTATATTATAAGTTGGTATAATTATATATATATGGGTAAGTACTTGCGGACGAATGATTTATCACCGAAACTCCGAGTTCGGTATTGGCACCATGATTACTGTTAATAATGAATAGACTGTATTATAATATATATGTGACAAAGTACATATATATATATTTGCGCATATATACACATTATATTTAATGAGTATACGTATATACATATAGCTGGTACGTACATACACGTTGCAGCTAGGTACCCGGGCTATTCAAGGGGTCGATCCCCAAGTTTGATACCATTTAGGACCGAGCTTGTATAGGTAGGTACCTATAATAATAGTTGTTGTATTGGCGAGGAAGTATTTACCGCCCGGGTCGATCGTTAATTAAATAAACACATACCTCCCACAATAATAGTATATTATAATAATAATAATATTACAAGTGCAGAACGGAGCATCATATTCCTGTTCAAAACACTAGGATTCGTTATAATATTATCGTTATTATTATTATTATTAAGGAGAGCGTCGCCCAGAGACGTTAAAAACTATATTTAAAAAAATTATAAATAAATAATAATATGAAAACTAATAATCAGCGTTTTAGGTGCGTGACATACATCATAACTTAGTGGCATAGGTATAGTGTTGCAACTCGGTGAACTCGAACACCTGCACCTAAATGCGATTCTTAACGGTTGCTATTATTATTATTATTTTATATCGCATCGTTTATACAGAGTGAACTGTTTCATAGATTTTTTTTAATCGATTTTGGGTTTTTTGTTTTCGTTTACAAATAAAATATCTAATTGCTTAGTATATTTTTATCTAAATTAAAGAGGGGGCTTTATAGCTTAAATTACCCTTTAAAAATGTTGGTTAACTACTCGGCTTACCTTTATTCTAAACGTGTTAGCTAATAAAAAAAAAATATTTATTTAATAACATACTCTGTGCATTTACATTTCTAACGAGTATATTATTCTGCTACAACTGTAGAATATAAAAAATAAAAATATAATAGATTATCATTGTCCATAGAAACAGATGATAAAAATAGTGTTTCTTGTAAAAATAATATATGCCTACCGCTTATATAATTAATACCTATTTAAAGATTTTAATTTTTAAATACTCAAAAATTGACTAAGAAAATGAGCGTAAGCTGTTTAAAATGATCATTCCGTATGCACATTAAGTATAAATATTTTAGGTATTATATAGTGCGATAAAATATATTCTAATGTACACTTGTACGTGGTATATATACATTAATATTACTATATATATATATATACAAGGCACGCAACGTTTACGCGTGATTTACGATTATGAAGAGCAGTTTTATTGCCAAGAACTTGTTGGGTTTTTTTCGCTGATATTTCGGCTTTTGTGGAAAAAATAAAAACTCTACCTGAGCGAGGGACGGAGTGGGTTATGTGTATATCGGCTGTAAAAAAATAAAAAATCATCGCGCAACAGCACTATTATATGTATACCTACGACGGGACGCGACCGAAGACGAATGCCGACGATTGTGCTACACAATATACCTATAGGTACCTACCTTTTTTTATTTATTGTTAACGTCATTATCACTGTCATCATTATCATCGTAGTTATCACCATCGTCATCGTTATTCTTGCTCCTCACCCCTTTCGGCACTCTTCCACTAGTGGTGGTTGGGGGTAGGTACCTACCCTATACATATTATTATTATACCCATCTCTTGATCCGGGTCGTTCGCCCATTGTTCTGGTCTGTATTTACACGCGGAAACACTATAATATGCTCATGACATATATATACGTCATATTGTTATACACTCCGTACATTAAAATTAAGCTCGTGACCGTCAAGCCAAAATTCCACCCCCCCCTCTCCATCCACTAACCAGACGGCTTGACAGTTACTCTGGTCTCGTATATTCGCACACATCAATGTATGCCTGCACACCGACCCACTCGCCTGAAATGTATCCTTAAAGTACAATATCATAGATCGAGTACTCCGGCCATTTGGAGTTCAACGATAAGTTTCACCAACATAACCCCACTTCTGTCATTTTGATTTTTTTTATTTCCACCCCTCGACAACGACGTCGGTATTCGGGGTACGTTTATTCCTTTTCACGTCCTGCAGGTGAACAATTGAACAGTTTTTATTGTACTCTTGACGAACCATCTCTAAATTATAACTAGTTATAGAGGTGTGATGTTTGGACACACGAGATAAACAATTAAACAATTTTTGTTCAGCTGTACTTTCATTTTTTACTCAATCGTGAACGTAATAACAACATAATATAGACATAATAATAATATGATAACTATATAGGAATAACTTAACGTTTTTGTTACGATATAATATCATTCATAAAATTATCAATCGTATTATATATTATTGCCAGAAGTTCGGAACAGAACTTTCTTCGAAAGAATAATATAATGTTATATAAACGATGATATTGACAATAAAAATAATAAAACAAATGTCGTTATAATACACCCGTCATTAAATTCCGTTTTTCTTCGACCCTATTTAAATGATAATAATCTTAATATGATGTAAATTACAAAACATAACCTTTCCAATTCTGTTATAACAAGGACTGAGGACTTGTGGTACATAAAAATCTAAAAATATGCATGCACTTAAAATATATGCTTTAAAAAAATTATATTACATATTTTATTGTTTTGTCAAGTTATAATATGTACCTATAACTTTTAACTCTATGAGTGGATACAACTTCAATACATACGATATTCAAACGATGACCTACGCATTCACTAGAAATTTTAATCCATTTCAGATAGTGGTATCCATGAGAAAAGTAGGGATATTATTATGTTCAGATCATTATGACTAAAGGTATAAGCTGCTTTTGGTGTCCGTTTGCATACGAAAACCACATTTAAATCAGATAAATCGACAAACGTTCTTATTTATTTAAATACATTTTTGAGTGTTATTCCGTTCCGCAGTATAAAACGATGCGCTTTAAAGTTGTCCGTGTACAGTTGACAACCTAAAGACTTAGCTCTTTAGAGCTGTTGAAATATTATACTTGAGAGTAGTTGAGAGTTTGAGACTATATTGATAATTCAATGATAATTCTACTACAAAACGATTTATTGATTCGTTATTTTATCACCTGATTACAATTAACACATGTCCACACGCATACATGTGTTCATACATCGAGTCAAAATTGTGTAAGTATTCGTCTTGTACGCTATACTTACAGCAAAATATTACCTACCGAATTTGGCTGCATATATTATGCTACTATTACTATTGTGAGGAAACTCAATTATGTATAAAACATAATTCTATATTATAACTAACAATAATTGATTGATCATTATAAAATGTTATTGTTCTATATTATAGAATTTTAATAAAATATTATAAATAAAATTATAGAATCTATAATATAGTGATGATATTAAAGTAATATATAATCGGTTATCAACGCATGAATCAAAACACTTTTATTTAGACTCCTACACTCTTACTCTCTAACACAAGCTATCTCTTTCATTCTTGCCGCCTCTTGCTCGTTCTTTCCAAATCGATTTCATAATATTTCACGAGGTGTTCCGGTGAAGAACTTACGGGCCATGACCTGTGTGCATTTTATCCTTTGGAGCGTAAACAATGGGCGTTTTCCGTATATATTATAGTTTTGCGATTAACGGCCGACATGATTCAACGAACTTTGTCCAAACTTGTCTGTTCATGCGCTCTTATAATAATAATAATAATAATAATCAATGAGAAACAACGACACTGTAAGGGACCGGAGGCTGAGAAACCGATTTATTTTTTTACGTTTCTTGTGCGATCGCCAGGATAAAGGTTTGGATTTATGGCAGTCACTACAATGCCACAATGTATGGTTTATATGGAGTAAAGATAACTGCAAGGTGTTACCGATTATTCCACACAATATATATATATATATATATATATATATACATCAAATTTATCGATACCCCGTAGTAAAATGTAATCCACAAAGAAGAAAAATATATTGCATCCATCATATAATGATTTAACAACATAATTTACTAACTAAATAACCCAACTTCAACCCTGAAAAAATGAACAAATATATTCATTTTTTTTTTTTTATTAAAAAAAGAGTGTTCGACATCAATGGTCATACGATGAATATTCATTTTTAGTAATTACAAAAAAAAGGTTATTTGCATGGGTTATACTTATACATAATACAAATACAATAGGTATATAAAATAAATTATTAAATACCTATTGTTAGATAATTTTTAGATTTAGCAGTTTTGAATTGAGAAGGAATTGCGTAGTGGCTCTGACGATACGTAGGCCTGCATACAGGACTTCGAAACTTTGGTATGACAGGAACGATTCTCCCCTTTCCATTTCGAATTATGTATTTGGAGGTTAATAAGGTGCTACAGCTGGGGCAGATAAGTGGTTCTTCTCATGAAATGTTGGTGGGTAATGTGGGTGATATCTGTCTTCTGATGTATGGTAATATTGTTTAGGAATGCCCAAGGGTACTTATAATATTTGCTTCAAGGGACGTTGAGTCTGAGAGAAACTTTTTGGGAGTTTTTTTCTTCCTTTGGACAGACCGGGAAGGAGTGAAGGAGGAGGGAGATAATATTTATAGGTGTTGGTGAGGTAGGTGTTATCATTATGTATGTCACGATGATTGAATCTTCTAGCCAGTCCTCGGGGATAACATATGCCGTATCATGCTTTGAAGTGGGTTGGTGTTGGGAGGGGGTATATAGTTCTCTAAACTGTCAGTTATTTTGGGCTGTGGTCATACAAAGGTTGAGAATTAAATTAATGGAAAAACATTTTTGTAGTCGTTAGATGTGTACCTGGTAGATGTGTACATGGCAAGTTATTGAGTCATCGGTAGAGAATAGTTGAAATTGAGATCCATTTGAATTAACTATCAGTGATCCCGGAAGTTAATGTTTATCTTTGTGAAATATATACATTTGTCTTTTGAAGCTCAGTATACTGTGTTTATACCCTTCTATATTTATGCTTGTTTTTAAATAGTTTATTTGGGATGTGGGGCTATATAAATGCTTTTAAGCAGCTCCATATTACCTGTTTAGTGTCTTAACTCCTACAATACTTATCGAAAAGCTGATAAAACGCACTGACGACAAACGTGTTTACTATCAGTGGTCAAACACCCATCGGACCAAATATTAAATACGGCATATAAAGACGTTACTCGGTTTTAGTGTGTAGGTTTCTACATCAATTCATGGGGAAATTGGTGTCAGTGTACCTAGCTTTATGAACTAATTCAAACGAGATGGGCAATCTGTTTATGGGGGATTGTGTATAGTACATAGTACTTGGTACATTTTCAAACGTAGTTAAGACTTCTTTCTACACTTCTCTGTTATTTTGAAAAAGAATCTCTGAAATTTTTGTAAAAATCGGTTGAGTGATTTTTTAGTATATAAGCTACAAACAGTAAATTTATATACGTGTAGAATATGTATATAAAGGTCTCTTTTATTTCTGTATCTTATGGTGACCATTTATTTATTCAAAAAAGTATTCTATTTTCGGGATCCAGAACGAATTTCCTGTATGAGTCACTTTAGAGCAATCCAAATAGGTTGAAAACTAAGCCATAAACACTTCTTGACGTGTAATTATAAAATCAGGGGACAATTTGTTCAGTATATTCCAAGTTTATAATTCCCATTCAAACGTACATTAATTTATATAATATGTATTTATATCGATAGTTGGCAACATTTGTGTATGTGTATGCGATCCACCGACAAGTCGCTACAACACTCGTGGTTCTGTACACAGGCAATCCTATTATGTAAGTAAACATCAAACCAAAATTTTTAAATTTTATATTTTAAAGAAAGGCTTACTCAGGATTTGTAATCTCAGGAAAACGAATATTTTGTTTGTTTGTTTACAGCCGCCACAAAAAATAAAATAGTTATTATAATTAGGGTAAACCTACATTTTATATTATTTGGTTATAACCTCCTAAATGATTTTCATAGAAAAATAAATTGTTGCAATTATATTATATTAAAAATATTTGTAGCTTATACATTTAGTATAAGACGGAGTAAACCCACTGGATGTATTTTATTTATCACAGGCAACGTCATGCAGGAGCAGCTATAATTAATTTTAAAATTTTAACTATATAAATCAAAGACCTAAGACAGATGACCATTATGCAAATCTATAGTTTTTGACCGACCTTCAATACAGTTTTGGTCAACAGATTTCGCAATATCCGTAGCATCAAAGGTTCCTATTTTTTAAATGTTTTTTTACTTTAAACACATATATGTAGTTGATTTACGAAAAGCTATAATTTATTTACATATTGTTTCCATTGATTGCAGAAAATGAAAATAAAGTCTTTATGATTGGATGTAATTGTTTTAGACCTGTATATTATATTTGATCAGAACAACAAAAATAACTACTCTAAAAGCTGTGAATTTCACTTCTAACGAAATTCAAGATGTGGTAAGATACGGCTATTTAATTTGTCAGAGACAACCCCGTGCAGGAGCAACTGGTAGATAGATATCGCTATTAACTGTATTTATAGTTAGTAGTACAAAATAAAATCTCAATAAAAAAAATAATAGTTAGCTTATATATTTACTATGTATCTAATAAAGTTCTAATATAACTAATTTGACTACAATTCATATTAAAAAATGAAATAAATATCAACAGTTGTATTGCCATATTAAGAGTTATTTTAGTTGAGACAAAAACATAGGTAATACCGCGAACATTGTAGTTATGTATAGTTCTGTAAAATAATTAATGTTAACATTTTTGTCATGTTATTACCTTTACAGAAAATAAGAAATGTCATCTGAGAACAGAATTGTTGGTATTATATACAATACTATATTATATTATATTATAAGATGAACTAACTACTGAGTACTAAGTCAACCAAGTCAAACGCTTTATTCACTGTAACATTTTAATCACAATTATAAGTTGTAACCATGGTATCACGTTTGTATTTTTATATTGGATGATTTTTCAACGTAACACACTATTAATAAACCAGGAAATTGCTTTTGTTATGCATACTTCATTAATTTACATAAAAAATGTTGTAAAAAGCACACATTTGACAATATAATCTGTATATCAGCATTAATGTTGTAGTAAATAAAAACAACTTTTAAATCATTCAAATTACTTGCTATATATCTACAGTGCAGGAGTTGTTTTTGTCTAGTTTCGGGGGGAGGGGGGTTAAATAAATTATTAGGCTGCGTTATAGATACGTGAGAAGTAATTTGATGTGCAGTACATTTTATACCTAATTTAAATATTTTAAGCATAATTTTACAACAAATATTTTATGGTTTGATGATCACTATGACTATGTAATTAGAGCAACAATGTATTTACACATTTATACAGGTCAATTGAAGGGTGAAGGTGGGATGATCCCCCACTGTTCGTACTTGAATGTTCAACTCCGCTCATTTAGACTTTAAACTTAATATAATTTTAACTAATAAAGTACTTGTTCAAAATTTTCCAAAAATATTGTACCTCAGAATATTAAATGAAAATGTTAAAAAAAGTAAAATGATTACAATAAAAAATAGTAAAATTAGAGTTATTTTAAATGTTACTTAAAAATTTTTAAGTAAAAAACAAATTCACAAGATTGATTAAATCATATTGTGATTTGCGTTTTCCCAACATACTTAGTATTATTATTACGAAGTCAACAATTTAATTCATTAAATATTTTTACTATAATTTTATTTTTTAACTGTTTTAAAAACTGCGATAAAAAAATTGCTAGCTTGAAAAATTTAATAAAATTGATTACATTTAACAATTTTTGATTTTTGAACCACAGGATTTTAAACTTATGCCATTTTATTGAAAATTGTATACTTATCACTGTAAAAATAAACCAAATTCATATATATTATTTACTTGCCACAAGGGTGATACGGGCCATTTATCTACTTTGTTCCATAAGTTGAACTTGATAATATTATAAGTATATCAATAAATTTTTTTATTAAAAAAAATGTAATTCAAAGGATAAAAGCATTTATTTCTAATATAATTTTCAAAAACTCTTATCATAGAATATTATGTCGTATTACTTTTTTAGAATAATATAGTCTATGTGTACTTAGCTGTTCATTAATTATTTCTGATCTTACATTTTGGCACTTAACCGTTATTTACTCCGACCCTTCGTTTAATTATATACAGCCGAGCTTAGTAACTCGTTCGGTTTTAGTGAATAAACATATTAAGTCGAGGGGACTTAGCAAATCCCGTGGACTGAAGTGTGTACTGCGATATTTCCAACCGGAATGTCGCTACCTTGTAATAAACACATTCAATCGATGACCAACCCTGTTTTCTAAACAATNNATTGTGAACTAAGCTAACCTGTTAAATAGTAAATAACCCTTACTGGGAAAATCCAATGTTTAACTGTCCGGGTAGAAACTACAACATTTTAAATGTCATTAGACTTCCGTTCACCTTCAATTATTGTTAAGTCTCAAATAAATATGAGATATTTAATTAATTAAGATTTAATACAGCAATGTATTGATTGTATTAATTTTGTAATGATTAAAAAATTTTCAGAAGTTGACATTTTTAATTTAAACTGGAAAAATTAAGTTTATTAGGCTATCATGGTAGTGATATTGTAATATTTTTAAAAGCTTATTTTAATAATAATTTAAAATTATTATTGTTGTCAAAAGTTCATAATAATATATTATTTAATATTTATGTATATTGTTTATAATATGAATATTACGTATGTATATTATACGTCTTTATGTTTGTATATTTTATTATAAATTATACTGAACCGATAAAGTAATATTATAATAATACATAACACATATTATACATATTATACAATATTTTTAGTAACAATATAAATAAAGCTGAGAGTTTGGCTTTTTAACCTTATTTTAATTTAAGTATTATACCTTTTTGCACAGCGTTGTGTACAATGTTTTATAGGACTATTAAAAAAAAACCCATAAGAAATAAAGGTATGTAATTTTAAATTACTGTTTTTCTTAGTCATAATTTATGTGCGGACATGCAAGCATGCCATTAGGTCATTTATCAAATATGTATTAAAAAACACAAAAAAATAAAAATAAACTCATGATTTTACCGTCAAGCATAATATAAAATATTCTAAGCTCTCAATTCTGGTTTCTTGGAATTGAAATTTATACCTATTATTGTATACAGGTGGATAAAAATAATTCTGATAATATAATGGACCGCGTGGTACCTATACCTACTTTTACCAATCATGTATTATATGGAACACGTGTTACGAATATGTATTGTTATAAGAATAGATACAATACACTTAATATATATATACACATAGAATTTGGTTTTTGAACAATAAAAGATAATATAAAAGGAAGCTACCGGTAAAAATATGTTGCCAAATAAAAGTTCAAAATATGTAAACCGATTTACGTGGAATGTATATTGTACGCGCGTACAATACAGGTACTATATTATTAAGGCCGAGGTGGCTGAGAAGTGGTTTATATTTGTTTTCATAATATAGCCAAAAATATAAAGACGAATATACTTACGTTATCTTTAGAAAACTCGCCCCACCTACCAATTATGCTCTAAGTAAGTACAGGGTGAAATATACGTAAGTTGTTTTCATTTCGCCGAATATATTATACAATATATAAGTAGGTAATAAAAAGGAAACGAAAAAATATGCAACAGTAACCCCGTCTCCCCTTGGGGTTACAACCTTCACGTCCACCAAGTTGATTCAGTTTTCGTAAGAGTGAAAAAGGGCATTTACAATTTTTGAAACTGATTTTCAAATTAAATCACTTCTGTGTATTGGCGAATAATAATTATATTATATCATAGCCGGCGTCGAGAAAAACCAAAACCAAATTCTTACTATCTACGTGTCTCAAGTCGGAAAGTAAAATGTACCAAGTAATTTTCAATACAATTACCATAAGAAAGTAACTTCTTATACAAATATTACCTATTATACCTATGTCAGTATGATTATTAATCATTGTGCACGGACAAGAAAACTAAATTTACATTATTTTATTGAATAAATCGCTTTATATTTTATTATTTTCTGCACGACATGTAATTTTTATCTAAGAAGAAAAATACAAATATCAAAAAATATAGGTTGAATATAAAAAAAAAAAAAGAAAAACTAATTTACTGAAATCCGTTTTTTTTTTTGTGAATTAATGCAACCGAGTGAATAGAGCTAAAATACCAAACTATTTGGAACAAATAAAGTAATGTTCCGTCATTTGTATATATTATGTACAATATAATATTAATATATTCAGCAGATGTGTCCTATGACTTTTATGAAGTCGACGGCCGTACTACCTATTGCAAACTACAACGACGACACCACAAAAAATACGTATAATATAAATATATATTATATATATTATTATTATTTATATTTTGAATTTGGTCCATAATAGGAGTATGTCAAATTCGTTTTTTTTTTGGTTTGAATTTAAAATATGTAATATCCGTAATAGATATCTACGAATAAATTTATAAACTATAATAATTTCAAAAATATTCATAATTTGTATTTTTGATATCATGTTCTTAATGAAATTCACCTGCATAGGTAATACTTTTCTAGTTTTGTATTTTGTTTTGAAAAATTTCAATTTCGATGTTTTTTCTAACAGAAAAAAACAACTATCTAGAAATGTTATGCATTGCATTGATACAATTGAAAAAGAAATTCTGGGAAATGGAGCAACAAAAAATGCATAATACACTTCATGTTCATTAATCATTACCATTTTTTTTCTTTCCGAAAACCGCATTTATTTTTAAAAAATAATTAGATAAAAGAACTAAGGAAATGAATAATATTATATAATGCATAATGTTATGTGTACGAAAAAAAAAATATATTCTGGTCCATTTGAACAAATACAAAATGTAAATAATAATTCATCTCGTTAACAATCTATCATCGGGAGAATTACAAAGAGTATATATACTGTCAATAATAACGTTATATTATTCTAAGTAACTAGTATAATAATATTATGACTTGTTAAAATATGACATACTTAGAAACAACCAAAAAAAATGAAAATTTTTTTTTTCAACTGAAAACTTCTGGGGACAAAACGATAAGTTGTCCACCCCCTTCCAAAAAACTAAATTTTTCTTTGCCGACCTTCATTTAGGTTAGGTTATATATTTAGGTATAACGCCATTGATTTTATGCCTATGCATAATAATATCGTTTTATTAATATTTTGTTCATATTGTTTACAATACAGTATAATATTTCGGTGTGTTTGACATATTATTATGTGATATTTACATAATGTCAAACTATTTGTGTACTGATTTTGACCTATCAAGCCTATCCGATGTTGATTACTTGATGGACATTTGAGAACTATAACATTGACATAATGTCTGCGACAAAAATACGATTCGAATTTCATATAAAGTACACACGAGTATAAAACGACGATAAAATTGTATTATTTTATATTTTATCATTATATACATTTTATAGGACAATGCAGATATCTTTAACAGATACTTTCCACTTTGGTCTTTCGACCGATTGTTTTTTGCCCTCAATGGTTTCAAAACTATTGTCACACTTTGCGAGGTCGAACTCTTTCCACGTTATGTAAAGTGTACATAATAATAATATGCTTTGGAAGATACTATTATCGTCGAGCCTAATTGATATCATTGTCTAAAAAATATCATCGTTGCGGTGTAAGTTTACCGTCTGTTATAAACTTCCACTGATAGGTACCTATATTATAATACATTGAAGACTGAATAAAACGCTGATCTGCTGTTCAATATCTGTTATCATCAGTTTGTGTAATCAATAATATATGCTCACAGCTTAGCGAAATTATCTTACAGACTAGGAAATTATTAAAAATATACAATGTGCTAGTGAAAATACTAATAACGGGCTTTTCTTACCATAGAGATAGAAAAACCACCTTGACCCGACTTTAGTCGTAACCGGATGATGGTATGGATTTTTTTTATTTTATCGTGACGTATTTTATATGACTTATAATTACAGCGATATTAGACAAAAACTTCACAGACCACGGTTAAGTATGATTTTCTTTTTTTTTTTGTAGATCATAATATAATCAAACTTGTCTCTTAGAAATATACAGAAACATTATTAGGTACACTGCTCGTAGCTCAACTTATCGACTTTTTGAATGAATTTTGACTTAAAAATATTATTTAGATAAGATAGATAAGTGAATTGTCACTCATATATAGAAAGTTATATAACGCAATTCATAAAGTTTTATAGTTCTTCTAGATATTTATAATTTTATTAAATTAGTTATATCATAGCTAAAATATTTCATTATAATTAAATATTCAAGTTAATCACATTTATTAGGTTCGTGATTTTTGCAAGACTAAAATGAAATGGTTAAAATAATAAATTGTGTTATGCAATATTCCATAACACGCGATACGTTTATTACACTTTTTTACTGGAATTAAGTCCAAAGTTCAAACTACACAGGTACGTTCTGAGGAACTTAGGAACATATTTATCAAAATAAAAATTTGCTTAGTATCAAAATATGACAGTACTCAATTGCAATCTAGGCATAAGTCAACTATCGAAATCAAATAATTAGAGATGGTTACCAGAAAAGGTTGACCTTTGGATAAGTCTTATAGAGAAACCATATACACACATGTTATGCAAAATAAGTAATTCTAACGTATATTATTCAGTTACTTTCTATTACAATATTATAATGCTACAAATTTTAAACATAATATGAAATTTCCAATAAATCATAGTTTTACAATTTTTGAACTGACTTAGGTATAGGTAAACGTTATGCTTTACAATAATAATTTATTCAAAATTTGTTTTATTTTGATTCTGATTTCAATTTGATGTTTATACTATTTATTTGCTCATGTAGGTAATATAGGTATATTTAATTTAGTTAAAAATAATTAATCCTACATATTGTATCTATATATATATATATGTATTTATTGATTATTCATGATTAAAACAAATTATCCTACGAGGACTACTTTTGAATAATAAAAAAAAATTGCAATAGAATTATTATTGATGTCTTTAACGTATTAATTTGCCCATAAAATTGATTTATTTATAATTTATACGGTTGCAAACCCATAAAATATTAAAACACCAAATTTATACCTCCGAGCCCAGGGCTTATAGAAAAGGTTCTATACTATATTATACTTTATGCGTATGTAATATTTATGCGGAAACAAAGTCACGCTATAACATTATAAGGGCATTGTACATTATTAGTAACCAAGGATTAGTCACTCATTATTTAGAAACCACGAAGTCTTTTCTAAATTAATAATTTCCTACTTACAAATCGTTAAAGCATTTACTGAATCGCTACGTGTAACAGAAGGATGCCTTCATTTGGCCAAATAACTAGATTTATAGAACGAATTTAGAGTCGATTTTTGAATTGCAGATTTTATGTTTTTTAATTTTGGTTTGAAACCGAAAAACTAAAAACCAAATTGAAAGTAATAACATTTTGTAAGATTCATAAATTTTAATCTTTTTCATAAAGTTATATTATTTTGTATGTATTTTAAAATGTTGAAAATAAAATTAAGAATACATTTTTCATCTCATTTTGGTGTGGATGACGTTTTGAGTGCACCTTTTACTTTTCTATGATTTTAATTCACTGCTCTGCAAGTCAGCCCCCATCTCAGGGACTGAAAAGTACATGAGAATAATTGTTTCGTTCTAAACTTGTATATCTGAGAATACAAGAAAAGTGCCAAAATGCGTTTGAAAAAAAAACATTAAAAATCAAATGATCAACGGACGTATGTATTTTTGTTCTCCCGACACATGTGCAGTGTGCATACATGAAATGAGTTACATTATTAAATCATTATAATGATGTATGGTGGTCACCAAGTACCTTTTCTTTCTAAAATATTAACTGTGTGCTCGGCTACGACTTCATGTAAAACGTTAACTATTTTAAAACGAATCAAAAGAGCAGAAGTACTTATTACGTTTTTAATATTTTTTTAAGTAACTCAAAGTCATAACAAAACAGAATTTTTTTTAAGTATTTTTTTTACATTTTATTTTTTTTAACGACAACATTATTTTTATCATACTCCAAAGCAAAATATTTTTCATAGTATAAAATTTGTAGTTGGAACAACTACGTAGTTAATTAGGTATAGCTTATATGCAAAGGCTTGCGTATTTATATTGTAACGATAACTCGTATGAACTTTAAATACATAATTATAAGTTAAAACTAATAACTTATAACTAGTTAAGTACTCGTATAACTTTTAAATGTACTTCAATTTTCAGAAAAATATTTTTTTTGGTATTTTTCATCATTCAAAAAAGTAAAAATAAACTTAAGAGGTGATAACGATAAAATAAAATCCAAAAATATAGTTTTCAAATAAGCTGTTTTGCTATGACTTAAAATTATGTAAGCAAAAATATTTTTAATAACGTTATTACTTATTGTGATTATGAATGTTACCTAACTGTTAATATAATAACTTACCTACTAGTATTATAGCTAAAATATTAATTAATTCAGTATTTATGATCAATATTATAGAGTTCCAAGCTAAAACTCTATCAATATAATAACGAATCTAATGACATGATGTAATGTATAACAATGTTTATCAACGATTGACCGTACTATACATGGATATGAAGTAATAATATCTATTATATTAAATTAGTAAATTGGTATCATGTATATATCAAAAATATAAATATCTACATCTTTTCAATTTGTGTAGAATAATGTTTATAATATTTAATTTGAGTAAATTAGTTGAGATTCGTGAATATGAAACTCGCTTAGTAGAAAATGATAGATAATTGTACAGAATAATTTAATTCTATAGAAGGCAACAAAAAGGCGGATCAAGAAGCTAAGAAATCTGTAGAATACACATATATCGCCAAAAGAAATACCACTACTATTGCTGACATAAAAAAAAAATTAAAGAACTGATTAAAATCAAATGGCAGACACACTGGGTCGCACAAACAACCAAATTAAGAAAAATTAAAAACTCTATCTTCAGTTAGCCTAACTCCCTCACTAAAAGGAGAGAAAAAGTTATAATTAACAGACTTCTGAACAGACCCACCCAAATGACACATGGATACCTTATGGCAAAAAAATTAAAAACCTATGTGTACAACCTGCGGAACCGATCAGCCATATTCTCACAGAGTACCTCTAGTATACAGAGAAACTCGACAAACTCAACATTCCTAACACCCTTGACACAGAAATCGGACCAAATGCAGACTCAACCTACCAAATCTTAACTTTTCTAGGAAATTCTAAATTGTTAATTTTAATTTATAATGTTATATTATATTGAAGAATATTGTTTGTTCAATAAAAAAAAAAAATGTACTCTATTTATCTAGATGTGGTTCAGAGATGGAGAAGTATTTATCTATCGGTATTCTCTACTCGTATTATATTTTTTCGTCAGGGAAAAAAAGAATAGGCTTACCGCATAATTATAAACAGCCAGCGAAGGTGGAAAAAAATCGACCGAATAGGAGACAATGATTTTTTAAGTGACGTAATAAAATTTTTTATAAAAATAAAAAAAACATCCAGTGGTGCTGTATGTCTGCGGCACTCGTCAGAAGTTGTGTCTAATGACAAAAACGTACCTACACGCATAACAACATAATATTATAATACATAAATGTATACAGTGTATACGAAGCGATTCGGTTTTCTCCTGCGTCTCCATAGTCAGTATCATCCGACAAGCTCTTAAGAAAACTGGCGAGTTTTCAAAACACACACAAACACTCCACTTGAAAAACCCTTTTCTCGTCGCCGTCGTACTCATTGTATCCTCAACACATATTATTATTATAATAAAATAACTTGTCAGCTGATGACGACAAAAATGACTATATTAAATTATTAACACATTGGAACTTCCATTGAACAAAATGTTCTGTTTCACTAATAATATATTTCAGAACTAAACCAAATCTGTTTGGTTCTATACATTTTTTAACGAAATGATCTTAGTTTTGTTGTTTTTGACGAAACTTCGTAATATTATGTAAGTTTAACTGTAATAATAATAGTAATAATAATAATATTGCTTACGTTCTTGCAAAGTAATATTTTAACGTCACGAAGTCTTTTAAGTTCTATGAATAATTGAAGGATCAAACAATATATTGTCGACTGTCGTATACTCGTATGAACATATTTTTTAGTAAAAATTTCACTGTGGTATAAAAATATTATTTTAGATGAATCGAACTCCACTACTACCGAGCTTACCAAATTGTACACAATATTATGAACATTTAATAATTTTTTTAATAATATAAATTAATATAAATTCATGTTTATTTACTATTTTTTCGGTTTGATACGATACGTGGTAGCTTAATTGGTCAAACCACGACTGAACGTAATTCGACAATTGATGGCCTTTATCTGTAATACTAATAATATTTAATAATTAATTTCAGTTATAGGTAGAATGTATATTATATAAATTGTTTAGAATTGAAATTGGTGGCATAGACGTTTCAAAATGTCACATACACAATGCAATAATGTATCTATTATTATTATTATTTAACATAATTTTAAATACGCTTTGGGAATTCGAGATAATATGAGACTAAGTCCAAACACGTGATATTAATTATATAGTATGATATAGAATCAGCTATGTAATACAAAATAATTATAAAATGTTAACTCAAATTACAATAAATAAAACTACAAATCCTGAAATAAATGATTAGTTGGAACTTGGAAATAGATGTATGGAATTTTCAAGCTGATTGTTATAATTTTCAATATCTAACATAATATACTAAAGAATTATCTGATTTTCATATTAATTTATTATGTGAAAATAATTAAGTCAAAAGCAAAAAAAATTGTGTTTTTACTATAATATTATATTATAATACAATATACATGATATTTTTATGATAACATCTTTTACAAAAGTATTAGTGTGGTACTTATGCAGTTTGATATATGATTATTTTTCAAACTACTATTAATTCAAAATAAAACTAATGAAAATAAATACAATATTATATGATTAATCATTCTTGGCTACCTAAATAATAACTCATTCAGGCAGTGGTGTACCTAAATAGCCTAACCATATCGCCGTGCGGTAATATTTTTTATAGTTTAATATTGCGTTAAGGTTTCCGGTGCCAATGTGATTTTCATCTCAAACTTTATAACATGTCTTTAAAAATAGTAAAATTTTAAGCAATTTTTTATAATTTATATTTTCTATTATTTTGAATAAAATAAAAATCGGAGTTCGGTGAGGCCTTTAGGAAGTCTTCTTCCTTCAAAAAAAATATAGTTACCAAAATCCGAAAATTCTAAAATGTCTTAGAATTATTCCCGTGAAGTCATTTTTCGCGAAATAATACACCATATCAACCCTCCATTAAATAGGTATAGGGTAGTAAATAAGTGGAAAAGTATTATAACTAAGGTGGTAGCTAAAATACAAAATTTAATTTTCAAATTTTATAGAATTGCGTAAAATTTGAAAATCTGGCACCGGGACCCTTAAAAAAATATTTTTTATAATATTAAGTATCATAAAATGTTCAAATATGTTTTTGATATTCACTCGTTTTCTACTATACGTTTATATGAGTTTTTCATTTTAATTAAACATAATGTGGCTAAGTTCTGATTCTGTTTAAACTATAAAATATATTATTTATTTCCAACATTTTATTTAACTTTAAGAAATAGCGAAACATTTAATACTCTCCGTTTTAACAAGAACAACTTCACTGTACGTGTCTTAATTTATATCAAAATGAACGAACAATTATTTTCATTGTAGGGTAAATAATATACAGGTCCCTCTGGAAAATTGCGTTTATTCATTCCCGAATATACTTAAAAGTTAATGTCTAATTATTTATATTTGTATACGTTGGATACAGTAACATAATCGTATTATTATATTTGTTTAAAATGTTGGTCGTGTACGATTAATTACGGATAAGATAATCGGAGAAGGGTGAACGATGATTACAAACAGTTCTCTTACTTTTTTTTTATAAAAATCTTATATTTTTTTTCAACTACGAATATTTTAGGATACTTACTTTTAAAGTTATGGAAATTTGATTTGTAATAACCAAGACATGCGGTTGAAGAAGTAACTATTGAGATGGTGGTTGCGTGCTCAAAATATACCCCAAATATAAATTTTTATTTTGTAAATTTACAACATAGAACTAACTTTTAATTTGTTTCTTAAATTTTCAGTTATTTCACATGGAATTAATAATAAACTCATCAATAGATTAATATAGTAGAGTTCAGAGAGTTAGTTAGTGCAGTTTATTAACAATAGCTTTACTAGTGTCCAATTATCATAAAAAACATGTTTACTATAATATATTCTACATATTAATGCCTATTTTTAAATTACTAAGCCAATTATAAAATAATTCACCCAATATTCTAATATTTAAAATTAAAACTGTTATTATGAACGATACATTCGTATCATATAGCTGATAAGACATATATAAAAATATTATATGTAAGTAGTTTTACTATATTGTAAAGACAGTTATATAAATTGCAGATAATGTGTGATATTGATATAAAATAGTTTACAATATAAAATTTAATTTATTCAAATAAAGGTACTTTATCCTATGTTGAATTTGTATGATATTTTATTTTCAAGCAAGTTATGAGCAATTTAAAATTGTAATCATTTAATATTTAAATACTCACCATTCGCATTAAAAATGGAATGTCTACAAAAATCAAAATATGTACGTGTACAGACTGAGTAATTTTTAGGTAAATTTACTCCAATTTTAAAATACTTTCTTGATATAACAACTCCAAATTAGTTTTGATGGATGCGAATTTGCTACGTTGAACTTTTTATGGCGAAGACAATAGTTCAACATGCGTGGGTGTGGCGGCCGCTTTACCACAGAAAGCTACTTGAAGTAAGTTACATATTATTTATAAAATACTCGCATCTCAGCTTTTATTGTTTTGACAATTAGCTTGTAAAGTATTTTACTACAATATCAATAAAACCAAGTTAAATATGGTGTTATAGTGTTAGTGTAAGTGTAGTATATACATTGCGAAGCACTAACCAGACAATATTGTTTAATTGATTTCAACCTTTTGATAAATAGTGTATTTTAATGTTTATGAGAATTTTCTGGCATTATAGTGTTTCTAGGATACCAAGGTGTGGTGTAATTTTATTTCGAAATATTCAGGCTTTATTTGTGAGTGGTAGTGCACACTGTGTTCAATTTGGCGAGACATAGTACACATCCATATATTATGGTAGTCACTTTAAGCTTTTTCCGTAGCATGGCTTATGATTGTAAAACAATTTTTTTTTGACTAATTAGTGGAGTAATATTTTGGATTTTAAAATTGCGACGAATTCTAATAAGAAGAATTTTGTTATATTTGTGATTTTTTTATGTAATTTAAGTAAAAAGGTACTCTTGACTCTTGAGATCCCGTCAACGAAGGTTCCAGATGCTCATATCTAGCCCAGAATGAAAATATTCGCAGGAGTTGTGCCAAACAAAAATTAGTTTAATAATATGTCTATTAAAGATTCACAAGCTATATTTCTGTTTGAGCTCCAGCATTAATTAACCTTCTCTTCTCTCTTTTAATTGTCTTAAATAAGCTGAATATGTCATAGAACACAATATTTTTCAATTGCAGTCTTTTAGCTATTCTTAGGGCAGTACAATCGGCTTTCATTGTTACTAGATAATTTTCTTATTAATTGGATATTAGTGTTATATAATATATTTTATATTCGGAGATAACACATTTATTATTATTTTCTCTGAATTATGTCTGTTTGATTTTAAACTATCTTTATAATGTTTTGTTAATTATAGTCGAGTTACAATACATCATAATATTATTGTTTAGGTTGAAAGCTAAATAATAATTGTAATAAAAGTGAAAAGGTGTATTAAATAAAGGCTTAATATAAATATAAAAGAGTTTGTATTATAAGTAGCTGTATCGAATTTGACGGTGGGGAGGTGGAAGAAGAGGCGTTTTACGTTATATTTTCTTCGGTTTTTTGATCCGATTCTTCGCGTCTGTTGCGCTCACGCTCTTCCGCCGCCGACCGTCCCTCCAACCATCCCGACCAAGGAACACCGCAGACGTCGTCGACCCGTCGTGGAGTTGGTGGCGGTGAGAGGTTGGTGTGCGGGTGGGTAGAAGAAGTCGCCATCGTTGCAGGCGCTGGCCGCGAAGAATTGGTAGGTGGCCATGGGTGGTGCAGGGACCGCATACCGCGGGGTTACGCAGCGCTGGGGGGAAGGGTGAGGGACGGGTGATCGGGTGGCCGAGCGACGACGGTCGGGCGCACGCGTACAAACTGCTCGCGCATGTCGCCGCCGCCGGCACCGCAACGCAAGGGCCCAGCGCCGCAGCGCACACACGGCCGGCGTCCGCGCGCACACACGTACATCGCGGCGTTGTCGTTATCGGCCGGTTTAGGAGGAGGTACCAGAGTCGCACTTACGTAGGTTACCGCAGTCGTGTAGTCGCGCACCTCCGCGGTCGTCGTTGTCGTCGTACCACTCATACCGCGGTCGCAGTCGCAGTCGTCGCAATCGCCGTCGCGGTCGTCCGGAATTCCGTGCGAAATCGCTAGTGATTGTGCGAGGTTTTTTTTTTCCTAGCGATGCCCAAGTGCGTTCAAGTGAAAATAATATTATTATTACGTATAAATAAATAACACGACCAGTGACATATTATATCGTTATTATTGTAATATATTTCAATAATTACCTCTGTGCGTTTCGTCGATCGTTCGCGCGGATTCGTTTCGTTATTTCCGACGGCATCGTCGTCGCGGAGGAAGAGAACCGATCAACATCACACCTAGAATTCGTAAAGATACAAAATTGAGTTACAGACGTTCTCCCCTCGCCCGTTCCGGTGGATACCGGAAAAACTCGCAGACCCGTAACAGGGTGATGCTAAACCGGTAAGTGTCTATCTGTTACAACTATACCTACCTACAATATATGTAAAATAATTAAGTTATAAGGTTGTAGCTGGTTACCACAATCACTCCGAGTACTGTAAACCATAATATGATTCTTGTAAAGGATTTTCATTTTATTTGCCTAATTACAATATTATATCGATTAGGTAAAACAAATTTCTCAAATGATCGATAACCACATATTATTTTAATAACCAATTAATCTTACTCCGAAGTCTGGAGTATCATAAACACCCTTTACCATGATTAACCATCCATGGTAAGCTTTTAGTATACCAATGTGCTTATACTTCCTTACCACACGTTACCGAGTTGTTGGACCTGGTTCAACAATTTGATGTACAACACTATCGTATTCATTTAACATAATACACCTATATAGCCATTTAATCCCGAACCCGTATTATTATTAATGTCAACCAATATTAAACGTGCTTTTAAGGCGAACTTGAACTTTCATAATATCCGTAAACGTAAAAGTTTTGCAGCAGGGCCCCCGCCGTGATATATTTTCAACTTTTTAGTGTGTTGTGGTAACTACAGGTTAACCACTAAAGCACTAACCAGTAACCGCACGATTTCTACGAAACACTATTATTATAGTAGTGTAACACTACTCGAAAGCCGGGCTAACTTATAGCGTCGTGTCGAATATTCCGCAAATTTAAATACTCGGACAACAAAATGTTGGTAACACGTTACCTAGGTACTAGTTCAATATGTAAATAAACTCTACTAGGCATGCAATAATCTTATGGCGAAAACCCGGCTTTACAAATCCCTAAGATATTTTCGAAACTAACCAGATAGGTATTAGATAGTAATTACTAATATTTGGTCAGTTGGCAATGCATTTTGCCGTGCGACTTTTTTCACTACAACTACCTACGGCTTATGTGATAGGTATGGCGTTATTGATGAAAACAAAATTAGTGTTGTTCTCGTAGCAAGTAGCTTAACCTAGCCTATGTGTCTATGATATTATAAGATACCAAAACAATAAAGTATATTATTTCGGAGTAAATCAGCGTGTCATGATACCATTGTCACAAACATTCTAAGAAATAAAAACGGATTCGGATGGCGCACAAATCGTTTCAATAATATACAACCATTTCAGTCGATTTCGATGTGAAGACGGCTCTAGTGTTTGGGTGGGTAGACTAGGTTGGGTAGACTGGTATCTGATATATTATTGACTGCATACGAATTGAGTCCCTGGTATTTTTAAGTATGAACTAGTATACTACATACTAATTGAGTCCTGTAAAATTAAAAAAAAAAATACTTATTAAGTCCATGTTTGAACGCTAAGTCTCGCCAAACTTTATCAAACTTACCATCATCACAAACTTAGAACTGTCCGTAAGAAAAATCCTATGGGTAAATTGTTAAGAATATTTATTTCTCGCGTAGGTTTGTAAATATTTGATAAATTTGATGAATTTGACAGTTAGATAAGTATATGATAGCACTGTATAATATATATAATTTAAATAATCAATTAATTAAATGCCGTATATAAGCAAAAACTTAGTGATCATTTTTTTTTGAATTTAAATCATAAAGTTTATTTTGTTCTCCAAATATTATGCTGAATTTTTTCTTTAATTTTGATATCATTTTGCGGTTATGTTCAGTTAATGTGTTAATTCAGTGATCAGCAGTCTTAGTATTCCTATTTCAACCCGAACTATAAAAATGAACAATATGACAATATAAAATGTATAGAGTCAAATGATATATTTTACTTTCTCAAGTGTGAACTTCATTAGTATGTTTTTTGTTTCCGAGTAATTGTGGGCTCAATAATTGGTACATTTTTCTTTTATACTGGGATTCAGTAATTAATATATTATTTTATCTTCGTTCAGGTACTGGACTCCATTAGTATGCATCGATATTATTGTATACACATCACACATACAGGTTGGTTTTTTTCGATGTTTTTTTTAACATGAACCGAATAATTTCTCTTGTAATATAACGTAATTATCTAAGACAACATTTAAAGTTTTATACTTAAAAATATCTCAAGTTCCCTAAGATATTGTCTATATTACGATAAAAGAATCACCCTGTATGTATAATATTTAGTATTTGTATGTGTGGTGTGTGATATACATAGGCGCGATCGACCGACGGCCAAAACTTTTCCTTCCGCCACGCGAGAAGCCCCTATGTGCTCCGCGGGGGCGACGCTCGGCGCGAAAGTACATATATTATTATAATGTACGCTTCGAAGAAGACCCGTGTAAACGCCACCACCGACTTTTCATAATATTTTGTCCACGACGATTTCAAGGATGTCATTGTTCGTTGTCAGTATGTTATTGCTATTGTTATTTTTGATTTGATGTAAAAACTGGTCAATAACTATCCATACCGTTGAGCTGGAAAAAATTGTCTTTAATTGATTAGTTCAAATCACTTGCCCACATATCACGAGGTACCTAAAC
>PVMI01022270.1:0-10122 GCA_008528875.1 Aulacorthum solani
AAAAATACATAATATGCACAATTTTTTTAATAAGCATTTAAAGTTCGAATGTTGACAAAATTTAATAATTATTTTGTAGTTAAAAATGTATAAAATGTTCAACTTTTATAGCTAAGGATTGAACATTTAAAACAAAGTTCCCCATAAGTAGTTAATTCTGTAACCAGAAAATCTAAAAATAAACAAAAACAGCTTTTTCTACAGTTATTTTATTTTAAATTTAGACGAAATTACATATTAACACAAAGTATAACGATTTTAGTAATTTTATTGTAATTGGGTTCTAAAACAGCCCAATTTTACATAGTTATGTATAAAATTTTTCCAGCATCACTGATAATTTTAGGATAATGTATGAATATTATTAATTCAACTTACCGGCTACCGTATTACTTATAAGTAGTAACAATATAAAATATCCTAAACCGACATACCGTCTCCCCTCAGAATTGTTTTTAGTATAAAATGATATTGTATCATTGAATTCAAATTTAATACCATTCATTACAGCGACCTCCTAGTCATCTTATATACAGCTGAGTGACATAAAGTTATTACCCTCTTTTTTAAATTGTTTTGTTTTACAAAGGTAAAAATAAATGTTTAGTTACAATTTACATTTGTATCTCAGACTTTATTACCTAATGTTATTTTATAAATATTAATCTTTTTTCATTAGGTATTTTAGAATTCAATACTTTTTTTTTTCAGGAAAGAAAATTTTATAATCTAGTAATAATACAATAGATAATTTAAAAATTCACATTACGTTTATTTAAGTTTTATAAATACAATTATTAATGTACGGTCGTCTGTAATAATTATACGTTTTCGTTTACCAATGGGGTTTCAGCATAATTTTGACCATCAATCTATTAAACGTATCACTTCATTTCTGTAGAAATGTGGGGTTTTGAAACTTTTCCCTGGAAAATAAGTTAATAATGGTTGGACAATTTGATAATTACTTATATGGCACAATTAACCTGTAAACATTGATTATTAATACCTACTTAAAATTAAACTGGTAGAAGTCGCTATTCTTCTCGATCTCAAATTAACGAATTATGTGTGGGCATATTATCTAGTTAATTCTATCATTTAGCTATTCTATAAAATAGAATCTTTTTTCATCATACTAGACTTGCCATTATTAACGTCATTAGTAAATTATTTTAAACTCGTCGTTATACATAGTTGTAGGTACCATAAAATTTCGTAAGAACTAAAATATGCAATAAAAGATAATGAAATATATTTTTATGACCGTACGGTAAAAAGTTAACAACAAGCCATATAACAACCAATTCCATTACTATGTATTTTGTTCACTCTAAATCTTCTATTTTCTATCTGCGTTATATAAATGAAAAATGTTTTACCACACTGGTTGATTCTTTTGACAGTGAAAACTCGTCTCAAGAAGTTTTGAAAATATATTTTCTTTTTTGATTGAAAGTATATTTATAATTTTACATTCCAAAGAACATTATTTTTCTGAGAAATTCAATAAATAAAAATCGTATTTTGAAGCTGCAGTTAAATGTATAAGTACTTTAAATGGTCGAAGTGGAGTGGCATGGGGTATGAAGTCTTGTAAAATGTTGGTCCTACTGTCCAACATTTAAATAGGTACATACTCGTACTTATTAACACTATAATAAATTAACTGATGCAAAAAAAAAATAGTTAAATATGGTTATTTTTTGTTTAACTATTCAAATTTTTCATAATATTGAGCAATATTAAAGAGTTAACAATGATAATTTTCCCCAAAATATGTATTTCAGTACCTTCTAGTTATCATAGTAAACGATATTTCAATCTTAAGTCATCGAGCTAATATATTTTGTGATACTTAAATACATGAGACGTCGTGATACACTATATGTACTCAACTACTCTTGTATTGTATTACAGTGTAGATGGATTATTCTAGGTACTCATTTCGAATTCACTTAATATTATATACTTACTGTAATTTAATTTTATCAGTTAACAATGTTTTTTAAATTACATGTACTTACCAAATGTGCAGTAAATATTTCTCGAGACTGGTTATGCGATATGTTTGGACTTAGGAGAGGGCATATAAATTATAGACATGCAGTCACTGATTAGCTATAAATAATACATCATAGGTATCTAAGGATGTACGACGTACGTACATTGTACAATTGTTCATGCTAGATGATTACTTTAAATATTATAATACATTGATTTATCTTTCTTTTTTACTTATCAATTGAATCTTTTGGCAATCTAAACGAAAATTAACAAAAAATGTTTTCTTTATTGCTAATCTTTTTTTATTTTATTTTATTTCAATATCAACAATTTATACAATTGCGAACAAATATACCTATTGTATTACTAATACACTATAATTATTATTAAATGTTATTATACATTATATAACTGCAAAAAAAAACAATGATAATATGTATATGTATTTAAAAAATTATGTTATTTTAACTAAATATTACTATTTATTGAGTTATTTAATACTTGTACTATCCTTGTTGAAAATTTGTTCAAAATCGGAATTATATTAAAACCATTATTTTAAATATAATTTTTCATCCCACTTATGTATTACGATAAAGTTTGAAGAAAATGTTTAAATTAATATTTAATTAGAAGTAATTGAGTGGTACCTACAGTGAAAAAATTTATATGACCTTACTGTTAAAACTTATTCAAACTATTTTTATTTTGATATGCATCAAAACAAATATCAATTTAAGCTTTTTCAACACGCAACTAAATAAATAATATAATATATATTTATATTCATGTTTTTATTTTTATATTTTTCATTCAATTTAAGTTAGAATTAATGCAGAGTATCACGATAAATTATAATAAACCATAATAATATTGTATGTAAAACAAAATGTATGTACAATTATATATACCTATTGATTTTTTACTTGCTATCGATTTCTCTTAATATTGTGGTATTTCTTATAAAATGTTATTATTATTTAACTGATTTATTGAACAAATCAAAGCGGAGTTTTGAAGTTTTTACAAATTTTTTTTTTTTTTTTGAATGATTATACCTATATATGAGATATTTTACTATTACAACCAGTGGCCGCACGACCAAGAATTAGTCGAGATAAATGTCTCAGATAACATTTTTCGGGGTGAGTGGGTAAGTGGGTGGGTCTGCTTTCCTGGACAGTAGGCAGTTGTCACCGAATGAGTTCTTGGTATAATTACATGTCAGTGATAGGTAAGTTATGAGTTAAAAAAAATTTCTATTCCATGAATAAAAGTTGCTTGCGTTGCCGCTTATTACAACAATTACAAAGCTTATTTAAATTTATCGAATGATTAGTGTCTAACACTGAGAAATTTAATTATAATAATTTACTTCTTGACTTAAGTTAAGCCTTTTCGATTTCAAATTCAGTTACATAATTTTATTCGTCAAAACTCATATAACATACCCATTTTAACTTAATATATGATATGTATTATAAAGTGCCTATATAAGTATGTTATGAAATATGTTTGTCGCATTACTAAGGTCTGCAGTTGTATTATTTACAGATATTTTAGGAATTTTTACGACCAAAATTTTAAATGAGGGTTTAATGATGTATTTAGTACATCATTAATAATAATGTTCATCTATCATAAAAATGTCTACCTTGCAACAGTAATCACGTCTGTATTTCAAATATTATTTTTGAATCAAATTTACTGTTAAACCGAAACCCATTGAAATTCCCTTGTAAATCGGTCTGGTAACCGTGAAATTAAATTTTAGTTTTATCTTCTAAAACCAATACGTGCCTATACCAATTAAATTATGCTCCAATAGAAGTTAGAAAGTCTGCGGTGAATATTGAGTGAATTAAATTTGCGTTAAATGTGTAGTCGAATGTATGTGTGCGTAGGTGATTCGTTGTGAATAAAAAAACAGGAAAAATGAAGCAAAAGAGGCGTGTGGAAAGAGCATTCGATTATAGATTCGAATCGTTCTGATTCCTAAAACAGAAGAAAAATCACTGTTTAATGAACCGCATCACATCGGATTTGTAAAATTTCACGAAACTATGTTATATACTTGTGTTTTAGATTCCATGGCGTATCGATTTTAATAGCTGATAATCTGTCAAAAGTTCTTCTTTTTTTAACAATTTTAAGTTATTAAATAATATGTTTTGTTACAAAATGTGTACAGTTTCGTCGATGCATACGTCTTTCTCACCAGAATATACTGTTATTTATGTACAATAGGTAGGTAGTTGTTATATTATTTATGCTTACTGTAACTCGTAATTACCTACCTACAATAAAAAAATTTAAATATGTTCCTGTCTGTATAATATTATATATATTATAAAATATCAAATTACCTTTGTGTTTTAATAAGTTGTACATTATATTAATATTTTATTAGTTGTATAGTTTTGTACATCCGTATATTGGTTATATTAGTTCAATTTACTATATGATCACTGTGTCTTTTTTTTTTCAAATACTGATTTCCTATGAACATGAGCTTTTTTTTAAAAAAAAACTTTACTTATTTGGTGAAGGGGTTTATCCTAAGGTTTATCAAATACTACCCGTTTGTGCTAAGTTACCTTTAAACAATAAAACAAAATAATAACCTGGTACTATTTTTATTTGTTGATACTATATTAAAATAACAGTGTCCCTGAAACTCTAATGTATATCTAATGTAGGTATTATATTATTTATAATGGTCATATTTATATGTTTCTGTATACAGTACTTATCTGGAAATTTATTTCATTTAAAAAAAAAATAATACACATTAATTATTTTGTTTATTTATTCCCAGTTCTACTATTTTTTATGATTTTTTTTTATTATTATAAAAACCACTCTAGCTCACTTTTTATTTTCGCAAACTATATAAAAGTAAAAGTAATTTAAATTATTCGTAATCAAAATTACTAAAAATATTTTTTTCCAAACATTTATAAAAATAATAAAAATATATCTCTGTGCAAAATAATATTTTTATTTTAATACTTAATTAAATTTTTAGTAAAACCTAATTATTTAGGCATTGGGCTTTCATAATTTATCAACCTCATTAAAACTGATATCGTGTTAATTAGTTGTGCTTTGGTGCTTAATTTCTTAGGTTTTTAATCTGTCTAATGCTCAAACACATTCAAAACAATACAAGTCCTTATTTACTTTTTCAAAATAAATAAGTAAATAAAATTAACTTCTATGTGCATAAATTAAACAATGTGACAAAATAAAAAAAACAATAATTAAGTTTTTATTACGATTTTGCGGTTCTTAACGACTTATTTTCATAAAATATTGACATACCAAATATACCCATGTACCCATGTCCGATTCATTTAATCATTAAATACTTAGTATTCAAAACCAAGGGTGTCTTTTCAATATTTATTTTTACTATTAATTAAATTTGCTTTAATAATATTCTGGTATAGTACTAACCTATAAAAAATTAAGATATTCATTGGGCTAATTTAAACCTACAGTTGTATATTTTATTACTTAACAAGTTAATAATTGTGTTTCCTTTAAATTAAATTGATTTTATGACCATTGTTCAATTTCAGTAAGTTAATTCCTAGGAGAAGTAATGTTATAACATTGCATCTGGCGGTTGGTTCAAAAAGGAATAAAAATAATTTTATAAAATTAAAAACAATATTATTGTCTTTAACTTGCAGATTTGACTATAGCGCCTTGTACACATACCTACCCTTATAAAGTGCTTAAACTCATACTAGATAATATGTTAAATACAACAAAAACAATTGATGGCAATACTAATAAATAAATAATAGTAATTTTGGCGTAAGTAAGTCATATTTTATACTAACGCACACATTATATTACCATTATATTATACAAAATAACATGCACTGTCTGGTGTTTTTAAAACAACACAATTTGTATACGTTCCAATATCACGTCAATAAAAAAAAAAAAAAATTGGACGTGGTTTTCCACTTCCTCCCCTTCAATGTCATTCTCACCGAAGACGTAGGTGTTATTATTTCAACTCTGTGATTTTTCTCGGTTTTTCTCTTGCCTTTTATAAAGCACTTTTTTTTCGGAATTTTGTAAGACCCTAGCTTTAATGCGTATCTTCGGCGTTATTGTCACGCAATGTCCATAGTCGTTCCATTATCATTATAATAGGGTGAGAATACACATTTTCGACCTGGCCAAGCTGTCATGAAACCCGCCAATACATGCATATAGGTATGGTATATATCTAAATGAAGGAAAATACTCTACCTAACCTAACCTGACCAGTATCGGGCAACTGACAGCCATCAGACTTTGATAATGTCGTTTATTATCACCTATACATCACAAGGTGGTTTATACGTATTTATTCGTAGTCCATCGTACAAGGTATATTATATACGTAGTGCACATAATATAGTACCTAATCTATTCCGTCGTGGCATCGTTTTATAATAGATTTATAATATTCTTATGATGAAATAGTTCCTTTAGATACCTAAATATTATTAAAGTTACCTATCGGTCATATGCTTTTACATGATACTATTCGACTTGACGTTGAATTGTGTAGGCATAATTGTTTTATCATATAAAGGTAAACCCGATAAAACTATTTAATCGTCAGACTTTATCACTTAGTATTTCTGTTTCTCAGAAACAATTATTTTTATTTAATTACAGAAGCTTTAACTATATTTTACTTTGTTGAAAAAAACACATAAACTACAATCTTAAAAATTATTATTTTTCTCGCAGCTACTTATGCATTAAAATCGCTTATATAATATATCTTCATGCCCAAATTGTACATTATACGCACTATACTCAATCAAAATATAATTTTGCAAGTTAATAGGTTGGTATCCACTCAGTCTGATGACATGAACATAATGTACCTACATTATATAGCCATATTTTGCCTTATATGAATAGCAATATACTGTATGGACATTTTTCCTTTAATATTTATATTATTATCTACTGAAAAAAACACTTAGGTACATCGTATTACTTTTTTTGTATTAATAAAAATAAATTACCTATTCATATATGGTTTATGAAAAAAATTATTTTGTAGGCAGACACATGCATATGTCATACATAATATATTAAATATTTAAAAAAACATGTAAAGAGATGGTGTAAAGTTCAATTATTTTAAGTAAGAGTAAGTTATGACTTATGACTCTTGTATTAAACTCTTTTTAAGTAGGTCAAAGAACAAAGTAACTTTGCGAAGAAATGTTGTAATTAGCAACTACAAATTAATGTAATTGAGCGATGTTTTTTTTATAAAAATTACTATGAAAGTTTACTGACATTGACTTGCATTTGTTATAAAAATAAGTAAATAAAAAAACACATAATAAGTAAATGTCACTTTTGCCCTAAAGGCCTATAAACACCCATTCAAATAACGATCGAATATAATAATAATGTGATATAATAACTATATTTTTATTTCAAGACACGTTTTATGTCGCCAACCTATTTAACTTTGTGCAGACAATCGATAAAACCCAATAACAATAATATTGTGGAAAGTGACTATAGATTTTTTACACATAAAACAATAATTTTGTATTAGGAAACAACTATTCTGTAAACTATAAATGCTAGTTGATCGGTTTCCCAATTGACTATATATATATATATTATTTTTTTCTCCCAACTTTCCTACCTTCATAAATCTTTTATCTTGAATATCTCCAACTTCAAATAAGTATTTTGACTTCAAAATTTATCACAATTTTTAGTTTTCCGCCCTCGAGTCGTTGAGTACAAGTTAAAAATTTATCAATTGTGTTATGAATTTTCAAATATTAATTTAAAAATATTTGTGTATTGGGCAAATTCTGTATAGGCAACATATTATATTATATTATATTGTCGCGGCGTAGGCGTAATACTCTCTCATTATGATTGCGTACATCGGTGTGATTTATTAACTGTGTAACGATGTTATGATTTTTTACCAATTTAAAATTAATTGGATTGGCTGATGATTAGGCCGACATGCAAAAAAAAATGTTTACTCAGTTTGAATGGAAAATGTTTTAAATAATATATCAAAACTACACAACGTACATGTTGGTAGGTAGCGAGTAATGAGAAAAATAATTGTAATCGACAAAATGATAAATAAAAAAACTCACATATTCACATATTTTTGCCCACATCAGTATACTCCAGTATACATATAGCGCCTATACATGTTATATTTTTATGTAACCTCTCTGTGCGTTCCGTACTTATATATAAATATATTGTAACATGCAATGTTTCAGTATAAGCAAAAAAGTATTTCTCGGATTTTAGACCTTATATAGAAAATACGATATTACGGATAGATTCGTGTGTATATTATAAAATTGTTGCTGCAGGATATATTATATTCGGATCGTATGTTTTTGTTTTTTGTGCTTGCTTAAAGGAATGAGTTAAAAGAAAAATGATGGATCGTCATAAAATATTCTATAAGACGACTACACACACCCACTCTTAGAAGCTACCTAACCTATTCAAAACAGTCACATGCCGTTTTCGCCAACATCAGAGGATCGCTCGAGGAACATTAACTGATTAATTTTCACGGCAAACCTTAGACACGATATCTCTCCCTCTAAATCTTTACACATATTTTACTTTTTTACAGTTTCTGCGATTACCTACTGAGTTTCCACTATATTATACAACTTTTATACTCTACTACCCATGACAATATAATGTTCTTAAATCGATCAAATTAAAAGCAATCTAATCTATTAAAACATTTATCGAAATAATTAATCTAATAAATTGTGTAGGTTTAGCTATAGGTTAGCTCACAGATCTGAATATGTATTTCATTTAAATTATCAATTGGTACATCGAGATATTACAACCGTCGAGGTTATAAGAGTACAATGGAAAATAAAATACTAAGCACCAACTTACTGCCAATTACTAGATAATAACCTGTTTATATTTCCATATTTAATGTACAAAATTACAAATTATATTGTTTGTAATACAGTTAACAGTTGTACCTAATTGGTTATTGATTTTTTATACTAATTGAAATGATATTAAGTAGGTATTAAGTTTATGAAATTATAAATCAAATAATTGTCTGAAAAGGTATACCTTTAAAAAAAATTAATTTAGGCTACCTACAATTTGCGTGTTTAATAGCACGAATGCAAAGTGATTAATCATTAGGTAAGCTCACATTTTTTCCTTTAATACTGGATTTATTCATATAAGGTTTGGGATTTTTAAGTACATAACATATAAGGACCATATTTTAAATTATTTAGACTTACAATTGGTTTTATGGTGATACAAACTTCTGTTTCTCAAAAAAATATTTAAATCAAAGTTTTAAACATGTAGTTCCTGAGTTCTTAAAATGTAAAAACTTAGGATAGTAGTCCTTAAAATAATTATAAAAAAATATAAAACAGATGAAATATTAATATTTTATTATACACAGAAAACTTTTACAAATGATAAAATGTTGATGGATTATATAATTACTAAAATGTTCAAAACTTCATCAATTGTCGTAGCCCTTATACTTTTCAAACCCATAATTATGAACTTCTATTATCCTTAAGTACTTGAAGTTAAATAACTCAAAAATTACTGTTAATTTAGACACTTATATCATAATTTTAAATTCCAATTTAAAATTTACTAAAAAAAGGAGAGTTCTCATTTAAAAAAACAATAAGTTGGTATCGCTACAGGACACTCCTTAATAGATACAGATACTTAAAAATGTCAAAAGTGAGAATTTTGAATCGATTCGTTATTGAAATTAAAAATGGGGACAGACATATCATATGCTCTCTGTGAATCACCTTATGTATATCTTTTATATCGCCTCTCCGAATAAGATCTCTATCTCCTCATGCTTACATTTAAATATTTATGAAAATTGTAATATTATAATATAGGTTTTGGTACTGGTGCCTATATATCGTTTTATTAATGTTTATGTGCTATGAAAAGTAATTTCTATAGATCTGGTATTATATGAAAATAAAAACAGAAAATTATTATATTATGTAGGTGCCTATTTAAATCGTTGTATTAAGGAAAATTAGGAAACAAAAAAACACATTT
>PVMI01022350.1:0-10986 GCA_008528875.1 Aulacorthum solani
TATATTATGTGTGTACCAGAAATTCAACAAGCCCCATCCCTATATATAAATCACGCTACACCTATGGAGGTGGTTGATTACGAACATGATAGTATGATACCTACATACTATACATGTCACTCTGCAAGATACCTAGTGTAGACACTGTATTAATGTTATATTATTATGCCAGCATATTCTTTAAACTTTCTAGGTTCATAATAAATTAAAAAGTTATTTTCTGTAATTAGAGTAATATAGAATATAGAGAGAACAATATTAATCAAAACAATATGATATCTGTTTTTCTTTTATTTTTGGAGCCTACAACTGTAGTTGCAATATTTTATTCATAATGCTTAATTATACTACATAATTTTCACACTAACGTATAAAATATTCATTATTGAAATAAATACATGGATAAATAGGTAAGAGAATCGATATCATTATTTTAGATTCTGAGCTCAGCAATGAATGTATTATCGGTTTGGCAATGTTTTTTTTTGTGTGTCTGGTTATCAACTTTTGGAGCAGTAAAAGTGTAAAAAACAATATTCAAGTAGAAAATTGGATCTGTTTAGGACACTCAAGAGTCAAAAGTAAAAAACGTACTTTTTAAAATAATCGAAAAAAAATACAAACTGGCGTTTTAACGTAAAATTCAGATTTGGACGAAATATATTTAATAACCCACCGTTTTTTTGTGTGATTCAAAAATAAATAAATAAATTACTGTAGAAACTTTAATATTTTTCCAATTATTATGTTAGAATTGTCTAAAGATTATTATTACTTATTATTTTTATATATGTATATATATTTTAAATATAATTTTCTAAATATTTTAGGTTTTCTCGTGCTAATTATGAGTATACATTTAAAATGTTTAATTTCTTTTTGTTTAATGGCCCTGTAATTTTTTTTTATGAGTCGGAGTAAAAATTTTTTGAATTTAGGCATTTCAATCTCAAATGTTGATAAAATATTAGAAAAAGTAACGGTTAAGTTATTTTGTTGTTATTCGTCTTTCGTAGCTACTTGAAAATAAACAAATTACATGTATTTTTATTCAATATAAAAATTTAATTTTCATAATATTTTAATATATTTTAAGCTACTTATACTATGAACTTATTCACACCATTTCACGATAAGTTGGTACTGACTTAATTTATAATAACTATATGGCAATATTATGTGAAATAGTATTATAATATTATTATTAATTATAAGAGATTTGTTTTTGGCTAAAATTAATCCAACCTACTGCTTAATATTAATGGAAAAGTAAACCACTAACTACTAAGCAGTATAAATACTACTAATGACGAGGTAGGTACACACGACACTTACTATCCAGCAAAATGACCTCACCGACTTTTTTTAGTTGAATAGTTGCATTAAATGAAATTAATTAAACACAAAATAAAAGAAATCGCATACATATAATTATGAATTACTTTAATAAGTATCTAATTTTACCAAAGTACCTTTAGGCTTTAGTTAATATAATTAAATATGTGAACGTAAAACAATAATGGCCTATGAAACCAAAGTTGTGTTTGACCAATAATAATAATAATAATAATAATTAGTCATTTATTTTAATTCAATTGTACGAATTGTATTTTCTTTAAATACATTAGAGTCAGCCTAGGTCATTTTTTGGGTTATCTATAATACATTGAAACGTATGTACTAAAGTGTAACCAATCATAATTTAAAAATGAAATTATTATAATATTATGTATTCCGGCATTTGACTTTGAATCTAAAAATAACATGATAAGACGTTTGAGCCATTAAAAAATATAAATATACATCTAAAGACCTTCAGGTAAATAGATACTAAATTATTATAAACCTAGCTATTCAAATACACATATTATGATATATGTATAAAAGTTTTTTTAAACAATTAATCTAAATGATTATCAGTTAAAGTTTACTAACGCTCAAATATTTTAACAGCATAGGACTGTACAAATTTACTACCTATTATAAAATAATAATTTAAATTTACTGTAGACAGTTACTATTATAAAATACTGATAACGAATCAATATCATATTTTATATTATTTGAACGTTGTAGAAATCAAATATGTTGTATAGTACACGTGTATTCATTGCGTAAGAAAATTAGTTTTGGAAAAGTATACAATACATGCCTATTACCTATTACACAGCTGTATTTAGGTAATATGGACGTCATATACTTATAATATTTTGTTATCATCAGCAGATTAGTTTAATTTAACAATTGATTTTAAACACTTTGAAGTAAGAATTTCATTCAAATGTATAAGCTTACTAAAAAGTACTAGGTAACTTATAAGTAAGTTTAGAAATTATTACATGTTTGTAGTATCTTAAGTTATTAATGAAACTGAATCAAATATTTTAAATCGTAATAATATATGTATAGAATCTGATATTTTAATATTAAATTATATTCATTATGTATCAAACTACATATTTATCTGTTAAGTACCTAGTTAACTTAATATTTATGATGTTAATGAATTACTGGTAACTTCGAACTTTGTATTTGTTAATCTTTAGCATAAAAGAGATGATACTGGGAGTACCTATTAAAGTACATGCTTTAGGCCTCTAAATAAATTAAGGTCGTTAACACTAATCGCAACTCAAAACCAGTAGATAGGTAAAGCTTACACATTAATTCGTCAAGTTCAGTTAGTCATTATTACCGAATTTTATAAACAAGATCAGTAATAATTTGAGTAAGTAGGTGTACTCAAGATAATTTAAAATACGATTATTTTATAAATATATAGTCAACATTCAAATCGAACTATTATTTAAAATCAAAGGGAATTAATTAAATTATATATATTTTTGTTATGGAAATCCATTTATAATTTATCAAACTATAAGTAAAGTAAATATATTATTCAACATTAACAATTGAATTTAAAGTCACATGAATAACCTAATATATTTTTCACACATAATATTATGTCAATTGGTTATAGTTACTGCTTATTACCCTTTAACTCGTTTATAATAACCATTAATGACATTAACCTCCGTGGCTCGTTTATGAAATTATGTGTTGTTTAATCACTAATATAACACTGTCTAAAATCTAAATAATTTCATCATCTAAGTTGTCTAAACCAGTAAAGCATATTATTGGCTATTAGTCAATACTGAATAGTGAATTCGCATCAGTATAATAAGTAATAACACGTTTAAGTTCCTACTAGATCTTATTATAATTTTTAATGTAATACATATTTTTGATTGGTAATTAAAAAAATTAACTAATAACATTTCTTAGTAAGATAAAGTCATGATTATCTATGTCAAAACTCAAAATTGTAAATAAACACCTATTTATCTCGCCAAAAATCTATATACCTTATGCCAGACATAATATAATTGTGCTAATTTTAAAGTTTATCGACATAATTATTTGAAGCCAAGTGCAAAATATTGTAAAAAATATTTAAATTCAAAACAATTTCGACATATTATTCAAAGTTTAATATAGTAACATTGATGTATGTAACCGAAATTCCAAACAAAGAAAAAAAATTATTATTGCAAATCATGTATAATTATACCCCTATTCAAAAATAACACAATATATACAATCAGTCTACACTTTACTTATTTTGTTATTCATTGATATAAATAAAAATATTTAGTACCTATATGAAAAGTTCACTGTTGAATTGTACGGCCTTTATTTAAATGTAGGTACAATGATTTCAAATATATCGCTACTAATTGGATATCGACAGTGCTAAATGTGGAAAATATATAAAAGTTATACAATTAAAATTTGGTGTAATTATCGGCATATTATATATATATATATATTTCAACGTTTTTATCTGTGAAACACCTTTGGTATGATAATAGTCCACGGCGAACAGGTAATCCCGTTTCGGATAAATATTAAAGATAAACTAAAAGAAACATTTAAGTAGTGGCTGTAGCTGGTCAAAATATCATCACTATCAAAAATGTAGATTATTGCTGTCGCATTGAATAAAATGTGAGTACTTTGAGATTTGACACCTTAATATGACGATGTTTATACACGTGACTAAAGTTACAGAGTCAATATAATTAAAAGCAAAAAAAGCGCGCAACCGAAGAAAAATCGAGAGATGAGTATTATGCGACGCAGTTACAACTGCGCAGTCGTTGATATAATAATAGAGCGGACCACTGCTATGATAATATACCTACCTATATATAGACGTATACGGAAAAAGGGAAAAATAGTCAAGACTATATAGTTGTGCCACCGTGGTCCCTGTTCCGTTCAACATGGCGGGGTCAGTGATGATTGCGTGTGTGTGGGAGGGGGGAAGTTTTTTCAAAAATCAAATAGCCGAACGAAGTTGTTAAAGGTGCTATTTTTTTCCGTTCAGTCTATGTGAACTTTTTGTCACACAAAAACAGTGAATTTCTGTCAAAAACTTATACATGATCAATCAATCGATTACATCACAGTTATTTTGCAATTGTTCAAGGTTTTATCGACATCTATATATAAACATAAATACAGAACGATATTCGATAAATGCTTTTTGTGGTTTTCAAAAAGCATTTTAGCCAAAAACCATGTAAAAAGTTTACTAATCTGCACAACTGTGGTTTATTTCGAGAAGAAATATGCTATTACGTGTTCAGTTTCGTTTTATCGTATTATATATAGCTGTACAGGTTAGTAACATTTATCTACACACAGAATGTCCGAAAAACCACCTCCTATACGACGGGCGTGCGTGTATATTATATGTATAGCAAAGACCGAATAAGAAGACAGGTCCAGTCGTCACCCCTAGAACGAAATCGAGAGAGATACAGATAGAAAAAAGTAACGATAATGGGAGCGAGAGTCGAAAACTTACACGCAATAATAATGTTATATATAAATATGAAATATAAAAACAAAAAAGAGGACCGTCTACTGCATAATATCAAATTCGGGAGCCAATATTACACTGAGATTAAACATCAATAAATGGTATATTTTGAGGCACATATACTATTTTTTTGTTACGCCTGTGCCATCTCCGAACCAGCTTCTATCGCTATCATTTGGTAATCCATAATGAACACGTTCTTGACGTTCTCAGTATCTAGACTCACCAAGATTCTGTATCATCGAACAGCGCAAGACTAACCCGCCTACCAGATAGTATTTGATGTAGGTAAATCAGAAAAAACAAACTCTAAGTTCATGATTATTAAAAACCTATTTGGACACCAGCATTGGGCGGGTAAAAGCATCTTTTATCGACTTCCTCAACTTTCGGGACAGGAGTGAGAAAAAAATACTTCGACCTACGTCTTATCCACCCGATACACCCTGTATGCACATATTATTATAACAACATAATAGGTATATAGCGTTTAATATATTGCATGGTGATAGTTTTACTCACTCGATGATGACATGATTCGCGTATCGCTTTTCACCGGTCGTAGTCGACAGTACAGATGTAATAATATTGTATGTCTCCTCGGCCGCCGACTCTGTTGTCCTGATGCAGCGGGCGTGCACTCAGGTCACCGGACACTCGCGTGCTTGAGTGGTATATAATATGTACTTTTGGGTCTCTGGTCGGGGTCGGTCGGTTCGTTGCACAACGATATTTGCTGTTGCGTCGCTGCAAGTACCTGTTTGATTTGTGTGCGTTATAAAATTTATTCTTAGCGGGCAACGTCGAGATTGTGAGAAAAAATTTCAAATTTTAATCGACGACGTTAGTTTATAGTATTTTTGTATTTACGACGGTGGTGTTATATTTTTATGAGTTTGATGAGTTTCTTTCCTTATCCTTCTGGAAATAAAACTTTATGCGGCGAACGACGAGAACGAGGACGACGGCGACGAGATCCGGTCAATGTGCACTGCTGCACGAGAATGACGCTCGACTCGACGGCAACCTATGCGACCGTGCGGCGATTGCGCCGCTGCGGCTGCGTGCGTCGCGATTCCGGCGGCGGCGGTCTCACTCGTCATTTCGATTGCGGTGTATATTATCATATAACAATAATAATAATAACCAATAACGATGGTAATAATAATTAATAATTATAAATACTGATAAAACGTGCGTAAGGCACGAACGCAGAAAGTGCAAAAACAATGCCGTTCTCAGGGCAGTTTATTGAATTGTTGTTTGTCTAAATTTGTTTGTGAGGGTCGTCGGAGAGAGGTTTTAATCACAGTTACATAGGAATGTTTTTGGATATCCAACACCGATGTAAAAAATGTAAATGTTTCCACTGAGTCGGGGAAATAATTATAATTTTTTCTTAATAGTACCTACTAATATTTTATATATGTCCGTTACATAAAAAAAATAAAAAGCCAAGGCTCCTCTAGCACACCCTGCACTACTCCTGTTTTTATAATATGTTTTGAGACAAACTTAACGTCTAATACTGTAATATTTTATATTGTTTAGTATTTGAGTGCAGTCAATGCACAGATTCACTGTCTCACGAGTCTGACGAAATGCATACGTGCATATACTTATACTGTTACATACATAATATTATGATTATCTATATTCGAGTTACATGTTTTAATACTTTCTATGACTATTTCCAATATAGAAACAAAGAAAATTTCGACCATTCGAAAACATAAATTAGGTATAAGTACACACTACAGACGAACACCTCATATGTTTTTACACTTCGAAAATAACACCACTATTCCGGTATAATAGTATAATAATAAACCGCCACTGGTTCGCCTATACCTTCTATGATATGTAGCATAATACCTCGGTGCATGTGCAATATATTGTCGCAGATATGCCACACTGCCATATCCACTGCAGAGGGAATGGATTGTGACCGTGAAAATATTTAAGGTTAATCTGGAACACTCTGTATACAATAATATTATATAGCCGTGTGTACGGTGCAGTTGTATTCGCGAACGCGTGAGCACATCGCACATGCATAACACTATACTATGATATTATTTTTAAGACCGGCTCCGATGACGTTCCTTACGAGTACCAGCTATTTCGTATAACAACTACGTTGTATCCGATAACGGTTGCTGGAACATAATAATAATATATTATATTAATGGCGTATTACACGCAGCCCTCTACGTACCCATACTAACTCGTATCATACGATATTAGGTATTATGATGATGATGTGCGGGACTCCGCCACGAGACGATGCTCTTATCGCTTTGGTTATTTTCTCTCAACACGTACCGATAATATTATTGTTATTACGGCGACGGATGTGGTATGTATAATATTACATTTTATTATACCCTTTGACCTCGACCAAAGCAGTAAAACCTGTGTGAGTCTCGTACGGGCAGGACACGGGAGGTTCCGCTCGTAATGGGTCTGTACGCAGGATTTTTTTCCTGGTCTGCAGCGATTTTTTAAATCCAGATGTTCGGAATCATAAATATTTTTAAGGAGTTTCCCCGAAAATTATAAAAAATTGAAAAAAATTGAAAATAATATACTGCACCACCAAAGGTGACCACCACGCAGTCTGCGAGACACTATCTCGTGTAATATATAAATATATTATAGTACATATGTACGTTATGAGACCTATGTGCGGATCTTTATTCTCCGGGACTTAAATTACAAATTTCCCGGACCCTGCAATTTACCTATCCCTCTAGAACGGGCTGTAGGCATTATAGGCAAGGTCACAACGATATTATGGCAACAAAATATTATTATCACATTATAATATAGAATCGACATTTTCATTTTAATAGTACAATCGTGGTTCGGCCTTTAAGCTCTGCTGCTAGACTTCATTCTGTATTTCTGTTACATCAATCAGGCTTACTGTACAAAAATTGTAGGTCAAAATTGTACAGTATTATATTAGAAATCGAACTGCAGAATTTTTACGAAATCAATTCGTGTTATACGTAATATTGCACGGGAGTTTAAAGATTCTTGAGCCAAAACTACAAGACTATTGGACGATATTGATGTTGATCTGTGGCACAACTAGGAAGGAGGGCTCCATGATTACGATTTAGAATCCTCCATCTAATATGCGCCTTATTGATTTAGATATAAGATCCCAATGGATTATTTTTAATCAATAGTTTGTTGGGTGGGATGTAGCCCCCCTAGAATTTTAACCATAGTTACGACTTTGATGTTGATTGCTACTTTGTTGGTTTATGATAAATCATATTTGTATTATTTCGTTAGTCGGATATGCTAGGCTAATGTAGCTATAAAAGCACAAGTGCCTCAGAATTCTATAAAAAATCCGATTGTTAAGTTATTTTTTTTTTGATTGGCGGTTTTTTATCTTATACATCCAAGTTAAATAGACACTTGACGGTTTTTTTTTATTATTACAACTGTTTTGTCAATAATTGATAGATTAATGTCTCGATTTCATACATACCTACTGCTAAACTCTGTATACAGCTCAGAGATAAGATAAAATGCTGTTATTTACCTACTATTTTTCGAAAACGTACATAATTGTACACTTGATACAGAAGTTACTTTGATAAATTTTAAAAATCCAAAACAAATTTTAGAAAAAGAGGAAAAAATACTGTAAATTTGTAGTCATACGTGGGAATTTTTGTGAGCCCCTTTCTATTTTATAATTTCATAGTAAAATGAGAAAAAATAGAAAAAATACTAAATCATAACATTCAAAAAACAATTTTGAATAGAGTACTTTTGTATCTTAGTTAATAGAAATGTTTTCCAAAATACCTTCAAGTTAAGAATTTTTATCCATAACCTTGCTTTAAGAAACTTTTGAAGACTCATTCAATCCAAAATTGTTCATTAAAAACCTATTGTTGTAAGACTGTCACTATTATGTATTCTGCTATAGTTAGGTACTTCACTCAAAATCAAAAATACACTATTTTTAAAATAATTGAATTATGGCTTTATATTTCATATACCTAAGTTATATTAAGTTCATGATTTACATTTTACAGGGTAATAGTTATATATTCAATGGTTTGAAATTCATTGTGTATATATTTCAATATTTGAGTACTACAGCATTAAAGTTTATTTTTAAACAACAAGTATAGATGTTTATCAGTTTATCACTATCCATAATATTAAATAATATTTAATTATTATAATCAATTTTGGTTTTTGATGTAACTCTAAAAAAAAATACCTTAGATATAAGAAATGTTCACTGATTATTAATTATATTCACATTTTCTATACACGATAAAATGTTCAAAATATTTTGACTAGTATTGTCGCGTTGAACTATATTTTTACATTTTTGATTATTATTAGTTTTTTTTTAAGTGAAATCGATAAAAATTTTTGCAAGATCAAAAAACTTGAAAATGTAATACTAGATTTCTGGTAAGTTGTTGTTAACAGAAATTTAAAAAAAATTTGAGCATAAATCCTCAATAATTTTTAATAAACGCATGATTTTTTCGTAAAAATTACGAAAATTTAAAAATTATTTTGAGTTAAATTTTTTTAAAATTTAATACAAGATTCCTTATAAGTTTGCCTACCTTTAACCAAGTTAAAATTTGTGCCTGAAAGTCATTTTTAAAAACATTTTTATGAGCGTTTGAAGTTGACATTTTTGCAACATTGGATATTCCACTTGATTTCTCGCATTTAGCGATTTTCTTATTTTGTTGTAATTCATAAACAAATAACAGATACTTAAAATTTACACCGTATGTTTATTTTATCAACTCATATACTTCATACAATTTTCAAAATATTTTGACTCGGTTTGCGTTGTTTACTTACATTTTCAATGTTCAGTTTTTTCAGTTTTTTTCTATAAATTTCAATAAAATTGTATTTGTATTGCAAAAAACTGTGAAAATTTAATGAAAATCGGTAGAAAAATATTAAAAATACATAGGCACAATTTTGTTTTATAATCATTTAAAGTTCAAATTTTGACGAAATTTCTCAAATTGAAAATGATTTTGTAGTTAAAATGTATTGAATGTTCAACTTTTATAGCTAAGGATTAAAAATTTAAGACAAAGCTCCTCGTAAGTAGTTAATTCTGTAACCAAAAATTCTATGGATAAACATGAACACAGCTTTTTTTAGTTATTTTAAGTTCAAATTTATACGAAATGACACATTAACACAAAGAATAACGATTTTAGTAATTTTGTTGTAATTCGATTCCAAAACAGCCCGATTTTACATAAGTATAAACAATATTTTTTCAGCATCACTGATAATTTTAGGATATCATTATGAATAATATGAATTCAACTTACCGGCTACCTTATTAATAATAAGTTATAACAATATAAAATATCCTAGACTAACATACCGTCTCCGCTCAGAAACGTTTTTCGTAAATTATGATATTATACTATTGAATTCAAATGTAATACCATCCATAACAGCGAACTTTTTGACACCTGATGTACAGTAGAACAACATCCACCTACCCGCTTTTTTCAATTGGAGCTCATTAAGATATTTTAAAATAATGTATCCTCAAAATATGAATTTCATATTTGTTTCTAATTAGAAAGAAAATCTATTTTATTTTGTTCAAAAGTAAAATGTTCGATTTAAAAATAAAACTGGAATCGTGTATAAACATATTATACTCATAAAGTACTCATCTTATCAATACTCTATACGCCTTTTGTGAGCGACCATATGGTATCTAAATTCCCAATACGAAACTTTATGTTCCCAACACGTCATACGTAATATATTATACAGATATAAAAAACTTTAATTACATTTTAAAAATATCACAGTTTACAGAAATAAAGATATTAAAAAACACACACACACAAATTAAACTCATTAAAAAATACGAATTTAGAATTTTCTATAGGTCTTATAAACCTTTTCAACAATTAAATAATACAACATATATCAAACGAAAACGATTTAGTAAATTTACCGTTAAAATAGTGTTAGTTATTAATTTCGAATTAATTTATTAAATCGCCCAAGAAAAAACTTTAAATCGGTAAGTAAATGGTGCCAAAATTAAC
>PVMI01022357.1:0-10257 GCA_008528875.1 Aulacorthum solani
ATATTTATATTATTATAGGTACATAAAATAATGCAACCCGCGAATCACAGCAGCGAATTCGCTCCGAGGCGCTATCTAAACGCGTCGCGTACGATGTGTATTATTATACCATTTGATCCATTTAAGAGTCTATAATCATCAAACCAAAGAATTTTAACTTTGTTTAAAATATCATTTTTATATAATTTTATATAATTTCAAAGCAATATTATTGAAGTGTATTATACTTTTTTGAATGACACTATGTAAGTTCATCGTTCTATATTTCGAAGCATAATATTAGTCAGAGTATTTAAATGTAAGAAATCAAATTTTGAAGAAGTAGTTAATTAGTCATAAGTATTTAAAGTTTAAATTAATAAAGTAGTAGACAACATTTGCGGAGTACCCTTGTACCACTCTACACCACTCATCAAAACTTTAAATACTTATGAATTATGACTAATGAATAATTTGTTTTACATTATTTGATTTTATACATTGAAATAATCTGAATAATATTCTTAATAGGTAATATAATTATGAAAAAAATGTATGGTGTCACATAAAAAAAAAAAATTGTAAATAATAATACAAATAGTAAAAATATCACTTTTTTCAGAATTATTCTATTGAAATACAAAAAATTATAATGAAAAGCGATAAAACTTTTTGAAAAAATTAGTACAGACACTTAAATTTATAACCGTGTATAAAATTATACGATATTCTATTCTATTATGTTATGTTATATTGTCATAGAAATTAAATTAAAATCAAGATTCAAGGACAAAGGATTTTAAAAATGTTCTATGTACCACATGATCGCACTTAAAACAATATATCATATGTATAAAAATATGAAATATAATGTTATTAAAGTCATAATACCGCAAAACTGTATAGTAATATAATAATTATTATAAACACAATATAAAACAATAAAAACTTTCAAAATAAAATCATGTTTATCATAGTCTGAAAGAGAATATTTTAATAATTATAGATTAAACATAACACTAAGTGTGTAGTTATATTTTAGCTTTAAACCGAAAACATGCCCCGTAATTTATCAAACTCAATCAGTCGATGTATGTATTTGTATTTTTAGTCCCTAATCGATTATACGTAATTATATAATATTCTAAATGCCAGTCATTTCCAACAACTTATGCAATTTTTTCCTATAGTTATATTAATCATATTATAATTTAAAATAAAATTTCATTTTTCTTAGATAGATTGATGTAATACTGATTATAATATTTTAATCTTTCTCAGACTTGTATAAATCATAAAAATAATATTGTGACGTCGTTCATATTATGCCGATTTCCATAAGTAAAAACTAACCATCATCAACATAATCGTATTTATAGGTTTGGAAAAAAATTTGTTTCAAATAGTGATGAATGTTGAAGACACCGCGCGCTTGATTATTATAATATTATCATTATTTCAGCTTGGTAAATTATTTTAAAATGTTGTGTCAATATAATTGGTTTACAACGCATTATCCGGTGGTATTATATGGGATCAGATTGACAACAACATTTTGTGCGTTTACTGAATGGTATTATACTCGTAGTATTATTCTTCACGCGAAGTGATGTTTAAACAATATATATATATATATATATTATTGATTATAGGTGTTATTTTGTTACACGCGTATGTAATAATATCTGAACAACACACCACCTATCGAATTCGCGCCCAGAATTATTTACTCAATGGTAAATAACATTATGCTATTTATTTAAAATTTTAAAATGTGCAATTTCACCTACATTTTAGCAACTGTTTAAAATTATTCATCTTCAACGACGCAAAGAGCACTTGAACACAATTAATAAATTATCCGAAAAACAAGGAACGGTTTAAATTCTGTCGTAGATCATTCCAGTCATGTGCATAAATATGTACGGTGGAACTTCCCCATATTATAATATAGTCCCTTGTATTGGACTAGTTCCAAAACGCTGTTGGCAATGTACTGTTGGTTCAGGTAAATTAAAAATATCCAAAAAGCTTGAAATAATCCATACCATTTTATTATGATAATTCAATGGTAAAAAATATTTTTTTAAAAATAACACATTGTCGCAGTTTAATATTTAGTTCAGTATGAAAAAACTAATAAACACATTAGATATTATGAGGCAATTTAAATGTTTTCAAAACCCCATTTGGTTTTTATTTGTTTTGATGCGTTGAACAACTACAATATTATTCTTTATTATAACTTGTTTCACTATTGATTTCTATTGGTGTTCATTAAATGTGTGTAATCGTAATAGAATATTTATGAAAATAAAATATTATTTTGTGACTGGTATAAAATGCTCTACGATTTTATGACCTTTATTTTCGCATTCGATAGAATAAACTGATTATCTACCTTATACATTTATTGCCGTATAAATTGATTACAAAACAGTGTAATCGTTGTTTAAATTAGGTGCGTTATTGCATTTTAGCTATAATTTGTTCGAAACGCTTGAAATATAGGATGAACGTTCAAACGTTAGTATTTACCTAAATTAAATTATCGTTTGTTTGTTAATATGTATATGGTAGCAATATCGATGGAGTGTTAATTTAGTACTCTGCGTCTTTGACACATTCCTCACCGAACGACAATTTTCTGCGAATTAAATGTAGACTTATCAAGTTTGGATTACATTAAAAAAAAAAACCTTTGACTTTTATTATTCTTTTCACCTTATTTTTATACTTTTTATAATGTATATTGTCTGCCCTGTTTTCGTACGAAAATATAAAAGTGTCTATTCAATTATTTTTGGAAAAATAAAACCGGATAAAACGTTCAAAGAATACAAAGTACTTTAATGTGGGTTTCCTATCACTTTGGTGTTTATAAATTAATTTTCATAACATCAACAAAAAATAGTATATATAGTTACAAATTATATGGTCGCACCATTGCACAACAATAAGTCAATTAGAGGGGTTGTAATGTTGCATTATATTGTGTACTTGGAGTTAAAATAATAAAAATAAACAAAAGATTTCATTGTTAAGATTAATATCTACACAGTCATAAAAAGTGCATAAAATATGGAATTCTGTAAACATATTATAATATTAAACAGAAAACGTATAATATTAAAATAGGGGAATTTTAACGTCAGCAAACGATTAGGTATAGTTAAAATAAATGAATATATTACATTGATTACTTCAATTAAACAATAATCAAAATCATAATTATTGTAGCTGTGAAAGGGGGAAAGTTGTCAACCACTCTACTGTTCGGTTGTGTAGTAGTAGAGTGTTTATCGTTATTGTGTAAGCACTGCGATGGACGTGTTAATCCGAAAAATCAATTCTTCTTAAGCTGAGTGTAAATAATAAAATTATCTTATATCGGCAGTAGGTGGATAAAGTAAGATAAAAATTGTGCAAGATAAGAAAACTAGGTGAGTTCTAGGTTAAATAGTACGTACACGTTTGTTTTTCAATTGTTGTACACTTCGTTCTAAAACTGTTTCTTTGTCTCGAAAACGACCATGGTGTCGTTAGTTTTTGTTGCGTGGATGTCCCCCAGTGATTCAGTCTCCATTTTGTTTGGTAAAGTATGAGTATAGGATTATATGACTTAATTAAATAAAAATTGTAAAAAAATGTGAATCAAATAATGACTATCCAAAAAAAAAAAAAAATTAAAAGAAAGAGTTATTATGATTGTTCTGATGCCTGTTTTATTTCTTCTTATTTTTTTAACAGTCACTCGGGAGCGTAAGTATAGCCGTCGCGAACGGACGATACCTAGCACAACCCTCTGGGAAATCTTTGAAACTATGTCGACGATTCAAAAAAACTATACCTAGTAGGTACTTTAAACTTTGAAGGTATCTAAAATGTGTTCAAATATTATAAATCATCTAACTAGAACCATATATTATATTGCCGTTATTATATAAATTGTGTAAATTCAAAAAGAGTTGATGGTGTGCCAAGTCCATTACATTTTCACATAAATATAATTTACTTTTGAAATTATGATATTGATAATAATAACATGGATTTAAATATTATATAATTGATTATAAATTGACCTTTGTTCTGGTATTAAAATATAACTTATGCTGAATACTTTTAATATTTGAAATTAATTTTCAGATAGAATTATTTATAAGTATATGAATATGTAAATAGTTTTTCCAAATCTTCAGTACTTATTTGAATAACAAAGGCACTTCCAGATCAAAACATTTCCTAAAGCATGTACTAACTACGCAATTAACATAAAAGTGAACTGGATTTGGAAATTAACTGCTTAAAATAACAGTTTAGTCAATCCCAAGACAGCGTTTAGACAAAATGATAGTATGTATTTTTTTTATTTTTTCATATTATGGAAACGTTTTAAAAATATTATTATCGTCGTTACAAAATATTCTGTCTGGGTCGTCTCGGTTCGCTCACCTCGGCCACGCAAGATTACGGGATATTAACATTATAGATTAGATAGCGGTGATAAATCATAGCATTTGAAATATAATGATGCAAAGTGGAGCAAAGTATATTAGAATAAAAATGTTTGTATCGTCAACTCAAAGCTATCATAAAACCGATTTAAATGTATCGAATTCGGTCAGTTACAGTGCGAGTGTGATGCCGTTCGATATTAATATTGTATTAAAATGTGTTTTAGCCTACATAAAAACATACATTACATAGAGTCAAATGAAACGATGAACAATATCGTCATGATAATATTCAAGCCCGTTGATGTATTTTTATTTGCTTAAAACGTTTAATGGCTGCTGAAAACTTAACATTTTTTGAAACGAAACAATAATAATCTATACATGCAATCAAAATATTACGACTTAACCAAACTTCAGAGACGAACACTGTGTACTCAAATACAAAAGCCTAGAATATTTTAAACGTTTTCTTAAGTGAATATAATTAAGACACACTGCAATCATATACAATATTAACTATAATACATATATACCTATTATTTAAGTATAGTAACAGGTATATCATAAACAAGAGTACATACTTTGTGTCAGGATGGAAAAAAACAATGGAAACACTTCTTAGGAACTAATATTATATTGTTTTACCAACAAACCACTATTTAAGCACTTACTGATAATTATTTCACACAACAGATATTGTAAATACCTTTATTTTATCGAAAGGGAAATATAATATTTTGAACACTGTTCGTATGAAATTGAGTCATGGTAAGATTGTAACTCTTGTAAATTGTAAATTCAGAGTACCTAGTTATTATACTTCATTACCCAGGGATCACTATACATATTTTAAATGAGCATTTAAAGAATGTAAAAAACAATATTAAATTAATACATTTCTATATAAGTAGTTATTATAATAGGTTTTTATAAATATATCGTTATGGGTGTGTCGAGGGGAATGCATTATTCGCTTATTTTAAAATTATGTAATTCATATAATAATATAATTATGGTTATATGCTCTGACATATTTAGATACTTGGCAAAATTATAACCCCACAAGGAATTATATTATATTTTATTATTATTTTTTAGTGAATCGAAATTGATATTTGCCTGCATTGTTCTAAGACTGCTTAGATGATTTCAAGAAAAACATAAAAACCTCATAACGGTTTTAGTGATTTTTCACCAAGCTATACATACAAAACGAGAACAATGTATTATTTTCTTATAATGTTTGTTTACTACCTATACTCGAGTGGAGCAAAACTGCAAGGAGCAACTTCGATTTACTTTGGTATATGACTATAAATCAAATTTTGAAACTTAAACATATATTAATAGCAACATAACTAGAGCTTTTTCATTTTTGTTTTTTCGCTAGAGTCATTTCTTGAGATAATTTATTCAAATACATACCGTGTCTTTCCAATAACATTCAGAGTAGATTTTTGATTTATAGCGTATGATGTCGTAGGTACATACTATTTTTTTATCGTTGGTGTAACAATATATTATCGAATTGGAGTCGTATAATTTTACTACGATCATAACATTATATGGAATACTATATATTATATTCGCATACTTATATTATATACATTTCAGTTAGAAAATAATAATTAAACGCGTTTCGACACTGTTGATGGTCAAATCTCAAAAAATTACTCAAACTATTTTTAATAGACAAATAGTTATACATTATGTAAAATAAAGCGAAACCTTCCCTGACAGGCACATCCAAATAGCGGACGTTTTTTTAGGAGCAAACTACAAAGGACTATTAACTGAAACCTCCAAAAAGTGGAAACAATTTCAATGACAGAGAGACAGTGTCTCTGTTATTTAGAGGTTTTACTGTTTATTCAATTTGAGATTTTTTTTAATTCACATCCAAGACCGCAAAAACGTTCGGTAGCATAATAATACTCTAATACATTGCACATTTGTGCAGATTTCGTTTTCAAATTATGAACGATAAAATGTTATGTGATGTTAATATTGATTAAATAATGTGTACTTATAGGTTAATATAATTTGTTTTGTGCTACCGATGTTATTGGTATATAAATATTTTATTAAAATAATAATATAACTATCTATGAATAGGGGTCACGTGCATGTATTATTTGGAAGGTTTAAAATTTTAATTGAACGAATATTTTGATTTAATCTTATACCATATTAACATAATCATAACAATATTATGTTAACATCGATAAAAATTATAAGATTTATTTAAGTCTCAAGAAAATCGTTTTTATGTCGACTCGTTGAAATTTCTATTTTTCTCTAAACAATTGTATTTCATAATATTTGTTATAAAATATGATATATTAGTTGTATCATACAAACTCCCTATTATTTGGTTATAATATATAAGTAAGATATTGTTACTAAAATGATACATCAGACTAAACTAATCGCATTGATTTTTAAGCCTGTGATTAAAATTATATGTTTTTATTATTTCTGTATACTATTAGGTACCATAAAAATAAAATAAATTGTAACAATTTATCCAGTGCGTCGGACCATATGTGATTTTGTGGTACAGTTTTCATTAAAATAAATACGGTTTCGAATTTTATTACCACCTATATTTAATACCTATTTGTAAATTTTAAATTGTTAATACCATTTTATTTTCTCATTTCTCATAAAAAAAAACTGGGTCAAGTACATTACGTCATAATCTATAATAAAGTCGTATGATTGAATCTGACTGTTTAGTCTCATGCACATAAAAATGGATTTAAATGAATTAAGGGAATAAAAAAATAATCATGAAAAAAAGTTTAGGTACCAAATTATATAATATTTTATTATAACCGTTAAATAGATACTTCATAAATTATTTTACATTTATTAAGGCACTTTATCACGGTCACGTTATAACCAAGGAACACGAATACAATAATAATAATATAACGGCAGCCTTTGTTTTTAATTAATTTCAAATAATCAAAACACTTCGGGTGAACAAAAAAATAAAGCCATTGAAATCAGACAAATGTCAATCAATTGAAAATATCGTACATAATTTGAAAACGAAACGTTAATTAAATATGGGGGTGTGATAATAATTGGTCCCAGGATTGAGTAGCCATACAAAATCACGAAAAATCGAGTCGTGAAATTTCGGGTTGCCTGTAGTACTACTCGTATTGCTTCGCCGTTCCTCGACCAAAATAATGTTTTAAAGTGAAATATTAATGATTATTCAAAATTCGAGAGCAATTATAAGTTAATTTTCATCTGCGACAGGTGAATGCCGAATTTATTGTATTGAATGATAATTCTAGTGAAGCTCATTATACGTTTCATTAGTGTTTGCATAATATTATGTTGCTTATGAATAATGTACAACTTGTATAGATATATTATAATTATAGGTTAAATCATACATTTTTTTTATGTCTAATATTACATATTATATTATTATAAACCTTGTAATTATTCCGATTCACAACACAAGATGAATCTAATAATTTAGACACAAAATAGTTATCTTTGTACATCGGCCGTTCGTCAATAATTATGTACCCCCCGACAGACGGTATTCGCCTCTATCGGTATCTGATTCCTAAATATAAATATCGTGCATTTAGTTTGAGAAGAAAATTAGGTATTTTAGGTGAGAGTTTGAAGTAGGTTAAGTTTGAAAACAAAATACAAGTTGTATTGAACATGTTTGTTGACGATTGGGGTCACCGTCTAAGCCTTCTCGTCTATACTGTAACTCGGCAAAATTCACGCCGGAAACATAATAATATAGAGACAGACAAGTTCAGAAAGTTTAAAACTAAAAAAAAAAAAACAGTATTGGTTATGATAATATAATGTTGCGAGTGTAAACTTTTATTCTTATTAATAAAATGAAATAATAAGTATCGAACCTCATCGATATCATGTGTTATTTGAATAAGTAATTGAATAGGTACAATATAATATTATCACTATCGATCTCGTTTCTTTCATTTTTTTTTTTTTAATTTGGCGAGTAAACATAATATTTGAATAGGGACTAAATACAAATATTCACACTCTATAGTTTTGTAATAGCATCGCTTTGCATTAAAACGATTTCGATAGTAATATTCATCGTTCGAAATCGGTTCTAATTAAATTGTTTTTCTTTTTATAGTATTACAATAGCAATATTGTTAGAATACATACACAAATCACTGTGAATCATGCATAAGGGTGTCTTTTCTGCTGTCAGAAAAAATTATGACAATCAAAAATTTCCATGAAATAGTATAAAAACAAAAACAAAAAAAATAAAAAAAGGCTTCGTTTTATATTTCCCAAAATATATCGACACAAAGTGTGTTTCATCATCATACTAATACCATTCTGACGGCTGTATGTTATGTGTTATTCAAAAATAAATTACACTTTGAAATGTCTAAATATATATATATATTAGCTTTACAAAGATCCTTAATAATTATTATTGTTTTCGCATAAAAATAATGTTTATTTTCGAATACAGCTGTATTATAATTGCTTACTTGTGGTTTTCTCGTTGATACAATGAAACTACGTCGCAGCGAATACATTGTATTCCCCAGAGGAATTAATACAAGCAAAACCAATCAAACTTTAATAAGAAAAAAAATTGAATATCTGATATAATATAATTTAAAAAAAAGTCTGGTATTTGTAAAATTGAAAATTGAAGATATAATAATAATTATTGGGTTTTGTGAAGGGTTATTAGTGAAAAATATATTTTTATATCATTATTGTTATATTTATTTTGTTCAACAATTGCTCAAAAATCAAGAGTACCTACTGGCATAGTTTTATAATTGATACCATTTTTTTAATTATAAATAATGACATCGATATAAAAATGTATTGTTCATCGTAACAATTATTATTAATAATAACAATAATAACAATATGATTTTTTTTTTTTTTTTAATGCAATAGAAACTAACAAAATATGAAAAAACAAAAATAACGAAGGTCAATGTTAATTATTGATCATTATAATAATATTGTTTAATATTTAATTATGAATATTATATCGAAAACGTATCGTTTTTTGTATTTTGTCACATGATATAAGTAAGTAATATTTAAGTGATTACGCATTTTGTGTTCGTAATAAAAATGAGCAAATTTTTCGTCAGTAAATCATAAAAATTCAAAATCTTAGAAATAAATATTATATTGTACTAATAAAATATCATCGTCGAATTAAACAGAATATCTTCATCAATTTAATATTATTATAAACATTGTAAGATGGATGATAATATTTTTATGTCTAACTAATACAATTAATGATTTTCATTTTTAAAGTAATATTTATTTATGACAGATATATAAAGTATGAATCTGACCTACCATTTTGTTCACTAAATCTTTGTGAAAAGTCTAACACAACGTGAACCATTAATTTCACCGTCTAATTAATTGATCCACTTTCTGGATGTTTTTATATTTTTAATCATTATTTCCCTTTGGATTAAGGTGTAATAAAAATTAACTATTCCTACTCTTAATTTTTTTATTTTAAATCTCTCAATTTCGAAAACTCGACATTTGAACACTCTGGAATTTATTTCTCTGTCATAATTATATTTATAATATCACAGTGTTATAAGCGCCGGGCTTTAAATTAAACTTAGAACGTGACTCGACCACGACCACTGCAGTGCCTATCTATTATATTATCGCCACTGCCGGTGGCGAGGCTGTAATTTAGGCATAGTTTTTTATAGTCATTTTTTTGACAGTGTCGTAATAAACTACAATGCAACCTTTAGTGTGTTTTCCGAAACAAAAAATGGAAATGATT
>PVMI01022429.1:0-11482 GCA_008528875.1 Aulacorthum solani
TATATAAGTACGTAAAAGGTGTTAAGTTACAAATAATATTCAAAATTTGTTTTTTTTTTATTAATAGTACCTTTAAAGTACTACATTTTTAATTTAAAAAAAATGATTGATAATAAGTTTAATGTTATAGGTACCTATGTTATACAATATTATTCTTTAAATAAATATTTTAAGAATAGGTTCACCTATAAACGGAATAAAAGGAACATTTCAATACCATAATGAAGTTTAATCTATAAATAATTATGAAATTTGATTAAATAGATAATATTAAATTAATAAGTTATCTTTATTTAATAAAATAAAATGATTGTGAAATTAAAAAGTATAATATTTAGTATCATTATCTGCATTATTGGGCATGAATTCACGTTAGTTGTACTGAAATTCGAACTTTCAACAGGTCATTGAAAGATTATCTGTATTTATTCAAACACTTAGTGTGGTTAGATTAATAGGATTCGAGATAGCATTGTTGATTATGTCACGGATTCTATTTTTTTTTTAAGTACAATAACTCAAAGGTTTAGTTAATTTAATTGAAATGGAACACGCGTAAATGAATTAACGCCATTTACATTACAAATGTTACAAACGTACACACACCTACACTATTCATTTGAAGTTTAAAAATAAGTAAATACAAATTAATCGTTTCTCGTCACTTTCATTATAATGGTTCCATGAACTTTTATAACTTATGCGTTTTATATAATTTGTTACATCATAGGGGTACAAAAAAAAAGTAAAAACAAAATTAAATATAGTACCTATACTAAAATAATATCCATTTTAACATTTATTTATTATTAATATTATATTACTATTTTTTTTTTTTTTTTTGGAAAATAATTTTAATAATTTATTGTACACCCTTCCCTACAAGCCGGAAGGCCTATATACTCATTTTAAAGAAACTGTAATTTGTTACGACCGAGACTTTTTCTCTCTCTAATTCCACATTAACATAATTGTTATACGTTTTTAAAGCAAGTCCTCTCTTTCTCTCATACTCTCCTCCTTTCTCGTTCTTTAGACGAATTTGCGTTTAAACTTTATTAGCCGGAATTTCGGAATTGTTTACTTGGAAGTCCTCCGAAAGGAACAATTTAAATAAAAGCACTCGTAAAATGTAAATAGTTAACAATGGTAAAACATTTATTTGTAGTTTTAAATATTTTTCAACCGTCACAAAAATAGATATATATATATTTTACAGATATAATTTTATTAAATTAGATTTATTCTGTGTACTTTCTTAAATTATACTTATGACAAAAAAAACTGAAAAAAACAATTAATATAGCAAATTCCAGGTGTAATACAAAGCTTAACTTCGAATTTTGGTCAATATTATTTTTTAATTAAATGTATAACCAAGCAATTGAACAAGTAATATCATAAGTCCAATAAAAATAAAAGTTGTGTATAGCATTAATTGCTTATACAAACGATTAATTTCTAATGTAAGGATATGTTTTAGATTTGAAAATACAAATTCATTAAAAACATTTAAAATAACTTAATTCTTTTCTCGCGGTGTATTTAATAGAATTTTTAATTAAAAACAATATGAAAGTACACCAGTAATTTATTTGGGTTTAATAAAAAGTAGTAGAATAAAAAAATTAAGTTTTTATGTTTAATGGACCGTAAGTTATAATTACATGATAATATATAGCATAGATGCATAGGTAATGCAACCGTGTAAGGAATAAATAACATTTTTTTTGAAGAAATATCTGTCAGTATGTAAAAGTTTTTGTTTTCAAGTGGCCAATTAAACTATTATAAGAATGTAGAACATACTGTCGTAGTAAGTGATATTATATTAACAATTCTAATTTTTGCTATAAGCTTATAAAGTGTATACAGTTATTTAAACCAACATATTATTATAATATAAGCAAATAAATTATATACAATAAGAGCATTTTATTTACTTAAGAACATATAAATACCAGTAATATTTAACTAATATTTTTCAGTACCTATACCTACTAACTTATGAGACAACTTAAAGCAATACAAATTGTGTTACTATATTAATGAGTATTCAGTACAAATATGTTTCAGTCATAAGTGTGAGCAGTTCGTTTGAGAGGATGTCTGTTTATTTTTCTCTCTCTGACCCATAGACAAAACGAATTTACTCAGGATCATTTTTATTATGTTTTTAAGTACTTCTAGAGTAAAATCAACCATCAAAAAAAAGATAGAGAATAATATTTTTTAGGGTATGACATGTATCGATTTGCCTAAATATTGACTCAAAACAATTTAAACATCATTAAAATTTACAATTTTTTTATTTTATTTTGAAAGTCGATTACAAAATCGTATAATAATAAAATATAAAAACCTTTAACATTTTATTTTTTTTATTATTAATAAAAAATATCTGCGGTGACGTAGGCCATTGGGAAGCAAGCAATGCTTTATTTATATTTTTTATGTCATAATTAAAACCACCGAATCCATAAAAAATTACAATGTTTCTGATATGATTGACTAGTAAATTGGTCCATGGTGAAAATAATTCCTATATCCCACATGGCTATATATGTATATAATAGGAAATACTACTACTTATATAAATTTGTGAATATTGTTTCTATAAATATGGACCTTTTCCGACGCAAAAATTAGCAAAAAATTTAGCGCCAATAGAATCACACAAAAATACATTTACACGCACGCATATCCAAGTTTTGAGCTCGCGGCGGTGAAAGTCTGACCCTTTATACGAAAATTAATTTTTAGGCGACTCTCGACCGTATACCATAAAAGAAAAAGATCAGTGCCGGTCTATCGCCCCAGCTTCATATAATAATACAGTGGGGTGATTTTTTGGGGGATTAATAAACACTACTATATATATATTATATATACAGTGAACAGTAGATCGGTGAACAACTTTTTGCTCTAAAATACGTTTCATAATTCAAATAAAAAATATATAAATATATATATTATATACAATATACACATACACATACGAAAACCAGTCAAATCTAAACATTATTAAAATATGATGTAGAGCGTGTGTAGTTGTGTGTTGGAGTCTGCGGTGTAAAAGTACCCCGAGGCGTTGTACGTTTAATTTGGCGAGTGAACGCTCCCTGGTTTTTCACCAGGGCCCCCGAAGGCAAACGCGGTTTAATTAGGTTCCGGGGACGATAGTCCGATTGAAAGAGAAAGGGTGGGAGAGGAAGAAGTGGGAGGGGGATGAAAGAGAGATACGGCACCAACGAATCGTCGTCTCCGTGGACTGTGTGTTTACATTTCATTTCAAACGCCAAGATACCTAACGGCTTACAATATATATACACAGCATATATATTATATATATTTTCTGTAAAAATGTACTATACATCATTTTATTTATAGTTTTATAGAATACAATAAAATAGTTAATAAGTAAACAAACAAAAAAATGTTACGCAAAGAATACCTATATCTTCTACACAACTTCATAAAAAAGGTAATATCAAATTTCGTAATTCTCAAAAGTTTTAAGGTTCACTGTTGACAATATGTTTGTTAAAATTCCAACATGTGTATAAAATAGTATTTAGTAAGCAATAACTAAATCATTGGATAAGTCAAACTCAATACCCAACTATAAAATATGGCTGAGATATAATAAGTATGATTAAAAAAAACTAACATGGAAGATCGCCAACAATTTAATTGCACATACATTATGTAGGTAACGATTGATACAACATACACTTATAATTGTTCAGCAAGAAATATACTTAAATAATTATGTATATTATATTAAATATACCGAAGTAGAATAAATATTAAAATGAAATAAGATAAAAAAAATTTTAAAAATAGCAATATTCTCATCTGAAATGATTTTAATCTAAATATAGGTAGGTACAATGGTACATACATAAATATATGCAAATAACATTACATGTATAACTACCTTAACATGTAAATCAACTATAAATGGAATCAAATACAAACAAATATAAAGGTACGTATAACAAAATGAAACAAAATAGCGAGCAAAATAGGTAATAAAAGCAATATACATTTCTATTAAATGTATTGTACAATATAATATTGTACCTACATATTATGTACAATTAATTTTAAATATAAATATAAATAATATTCTGCCCAGATAAAAACATATTTTTTTAAATGTTTATATCACGTCTAGTGTATTTTAACAAATTTTCTGATTTACTAGTTATACAGACTGAGTCAATGATCTGTTTGAACCCTTCCCGAATAAATTATTCAGAAACCAGCAACATAATATATCGTGTAAATAGGTACAATGTACATAGAAGCCCACGAATTAAATCGTACGACCAAATTAAAAAAATAGGTTAAAACATATATTAGTGTTTTCATCTGATTTAAGGGTATCAGATCAAGTGCACACTGAGAAGGGCTGAATACTGGGCAGTATATGATCGAGGTGGATAACGTGATCCATACAATTTTCAATAACTAAAACGCTTGCATGTGCAAACGTGAGGTGAAAAAAATTTAAAAAAAATAAAAGTAAGCCTTTATGGGTTAGTCGGACAATTAGTAACGACACTTAACAACAATAAAAAAAAATGGACGTTCGTGACTTTTGGCACTTTGGCAACATATAACTGGCCCAATACTAGCGCTCACAATATAACACGACGTGCGAGGAAATCGCGTGGCTGAAGATCGTGTTTTTCACAAGCTTTAGGGACTACTATATCTTTAGATCAATAATATTTTTTCATTAAAAATATAAAAACAAATATATTATACGTATACATTTTAATATCCAAGTTCTGTCAGTGAATTTAAACGTCTAATAAAGATCGCAAAATAAAAAACGGTATTTTTTTACTTAAAAAGACTCATTCAGACATTTTGATAAATGAGGTTTGTTTTACTTCTCGTCAGCCGTCGTCATAATTCTAGAAATCGTCTTCACCGAAGGCTCACTTTTTTCACCCCTATACACATAGGGACAACCCGTCAGTAATGAAATTTCCACCCACTTCACCGTGGTCACTATCAGAGGAAAACGAGATCGAAAGGAATTTGCATAATCCTCGACACATTTCACCAAAGTCACAAAAAAATTAAATATATATTATACGAAAAATAAAAAAGCTTTTAATTTCTGGCAGTGAAACGTTTAAATTAGATCTAAAAGTGTACATAAAGGTAATTTATAAATAAAACAGAATAACTAACTAATATTTTTTTAATACTAAAATAAATCACGCATTCATAAAAATAAAAAATAGTAGGTAGGTACCAAAGTATAAATAAATATTATATTTATATCTATTAAAAGAATGTGCCTATGTTAAGTACCTATTACAGGCATACTTTTAGGTTTTAGAAATATTAAAATATTTATTGAATAATATTTATAGGTTAGGTTAGGTTAGGTTAGGTTATAAGGTTATAATAGCTATTATATAAATAATAAACAACAATACCTACACAACGAATAAGTTATAAATCGAAAATATTACTTGGTGGATAGGTATCAAAGTATTAATGCAAGTAGTTGATATAGTACTCAATACCTACATTATTATTATCAACATTATTGATCTGCATATTGTTTATTTGTATCAACACTTAAGTAACCTTGGTAGGAACCTACCATCTAATACTCTAATATATATTAACAATTAATATTTGTAACTTATGTAGACATCATAAAATATAGGTATGTAGGTATAAGGTATATATATATATATATATATCATGGAACTCGAGATTCATATAATATCTTTTTTAAGCGTCGATCATAGAGTTTAATTAGAAATATATTAGGTGTACCTGATATTAATTCATAAAAATCTATACTTGTATAATTTGGTATCTATCATGTGTATAAGTATACAGTATACAAATATAAATAAGTACTACATTTAAATAGAAATATTAATATCATAAGATCACATAAATACAACTGTATGTATTAATATATTGAGTAGGGATAGAGGGAGCTGGTGGAAAGAAAAGGATAGATTAAGTAAGACAAAGTACAAAATGTCATGTGAAAATTACCTATAATCACTTCTCCAAATGTGATACAAATTATTGGTTTATTTATCACTGCTGTCATGTAATTCAATATCCATTTTAATAATAAGGATCAAGGAGGCAGCTAGACTAGCTGAGCTAGTGCCGATACAATGAAAACACTATAGCGTATTTAGATTAGGGGTGGGATTTTGTTTTAATACCTTAAATTATAGTCAGATTTTATAGAGCCCCATAAATCACAAATTTATTGTACAATCGGATAACACATCAAGATGTATATAAATTTCGTGGTATATATTTGTTATGGGTTATTTCATTATCATCAACGCGTTAATAAAAACTAACAAATAATAGTTTTTTCTCCCTAAGTTACGATAAAGAATCAACCAATTTAACAATAAAACTGTTGCATTAAAACAGACTACCACATATAATATTATGTTGTATACAAATTGCTTAGGAATTAATGAACATTATATTATGACTCACCGTATATCCTCTGGACTGCAACAGTTATGAGTAGCCCAAATACCGGTAACACGACCATTGTGATTCAATTATCTGCACACTATGAACAAAAAATAGTTTTACACCATTATTACAAGTCAAATTTAAGTTTGAAGAAAGGTTTGGTGGTAGTAAAAATAATTTATTTTAATTAACAATAATCAAGTACCTATAGTCGATAATTGTAAGTTTTTGTAACATGCATTCCTTATTAAAAAATAGAATATTTTGTTGAGTACTTCGATGTATAAAAATCGAATTGCGGACGTATAGTTTATGATTTATAACTTATAAGTAGGGCTTGAATTTGAAGACAATATAAGCAATAAAAATAATAAACTTTAGTATATTCTTAAATAATGAGTGAATTATACGTTAAATGGATCACTCTGTATAATAAAAGGAAGTTATAAGCACCTATATAGTATAACTTTAATATTTCTACGCTGTATGAAAATTATAAATTATTAAATATAACAACCAAAATAAGTAGCAATAGAAGAAAAATTATTTAAAGTCCGTGGAATGTAATCATTAGTATCAAAACATTTGTGGCCCTTGGCTACACAACAGTAAAGTATATTTTCAGTATTTTTCATTTCACCTGTTACAAACCTCCCCTGCGCGTCCTCGGGCATTATGTTTTCCATCAGATTTAGCCAACAGCGTTTCATTTAACCCGAAAATACATTACATCCCTCTGCATTGTATTACTCTTTATAAATCTATTTTTATGTGGACTCATTTTACGGATGGTTTTTTACCTTCATATTTCATGCAGACCTAATGTACATATAAATATTATACAAACATAAAAAAGTAAAGTATGTACCTAACGTATTAAAATAAAAATAATACCACGAGCTCTTCAGAGTAAACTAGCATTTATTTAAAGTTTACTCGGAGCGAGTAGGGGAATCAAAACATATTCAAAATGTTTCACAATTAGAGAGCTACCTACCATGTATATTCTATAAATTCTTAATAGGTATTATACAATATATTATATTACCTATAATTTATAGGGATATCTGCTATACCTAGTATACTATTAAAAACAAATATTTTTAATTATTCTCTTATTTTACTTATTTTTATTTTTAACAAGTAGGTTACTAAGGTAGTATTTTATTGTTAAAACTGAGTACATTTTAAAGCCAATCTTAAAGTCTTTTCAGCTATTGTCATAACCAAAACATTATATATTATCTCGTTTGTTCCGAAATATAAATCTATCGGTTATAATAACAGTGACCCTTGTACTGTCTATGTATGTCTGATCTGATGAGAATCGCAAGGCTAAGGCCATCACATACTCAAGTGCCATTACCATTTCCACCTAATCTAACGAAGCCCATCTCCCTTGTCAGCGAACCCCTTACCGCAGCTGTCTTCGACCAGCCCAGTCATAATAATCAATTAAGTTATATTAGTGATGTCGTTCTAGTTTGTTATAAAAACTATATAAATAATATACTATATACTTAGCCTATCGAGTACATACTTTATAGTCCGTTCACTTTGAATAAGTAAAAGCATAATAAAAATATAATATTAATAAGATACCTATGAAATATAGTGACAATTTGAAGTTTAAAAATATAATTATATAGTATAAAATTACAATTTATATTCTAGTTTTACCAAACTTTTAAAGAGCGATTGAACATCACGCGCCAAGCTCATTTCAAACACATAACATATAAAGAAACGTTAGAATTAACATAAATACTATACATGTATATTAAGTACGCCATTTCCCATTTATTATAAATAACTATAATCGAGACTATATACCTAGTTTAAATACGAAACAAAATATAAGGTTAACGATTTAAGAGTAAGAATTTTTCGATTTTCAATTTTTTTTAATACAATTTGAAAAAGAATTTTTCAAATGTTATAAGTACCCTCCTTAATCAAAAATAATAATAAATACAAAAACGTGTACCAAACAAAAAATGAAATAAATTTAATTTTTTACAACCAAAACGACAATGATATAAAATTCTAAGGATTTAAGCTCTACTGTAAGTTATGCAAAATAATTTGTCCAAATCACATACAGAAAAAATCAATATAAGATACCTAATAGGGAGGAGGAAATAGAAATATTAAACAAAATACTAAAATATCAGTACCTACCAAAAAATATGCTAGAAAAAAGTAGGATTTACAGTAGGTAAATTAACGAAGGTATGAAACATATAATAGAATGTACTAAATAATGAAAGCTGACAATCTTAAAAATTATAGGCTTAATTAAATGAGAGAATATTATTTTTAAATATGATAAATATTTCGTAAACTAAATCGTAAATGTGTGAGCCAAGAACACTGTTAAGAAAATATATGTAACTCAGAATTATAGTAAGCATTACATTATGAAAAATTGAGGTTAAGTTTAAGCAACCAAACTCAGTATAGTATATAGAATAATTAATGTTGTGTCATAAACTCATAAAATATTAAAAGCTAACAACACAGTTATATTTACCGTAAAATATACATCACAATAAATGTATACAGTAAACAAATCATGTACCTATTGTTTTTAAATAAAAATAAGCCGGATATTCTATAGTACGGCAATTGAAGATTAGAGGGTTGACATAATTTAAACGGTATAAGTGAGACAAAGAAAAAAACTTTTAAAGAATTATTGTAGTTAAGTTACAACTCTATTTAAGCATTTAATTTGAAATACTTTTATCCATTAGTTGTTCAACTTTATTTAAATAAAATTTGTAAGGTAACTTTTTGTTAATTTAATTTAAAGGTTTTATAATACTTACTCTAGTACTCTTACTAATATCTACACTAGTATATAAGTAAAAATATTTTGTTTAAAAACTGATAAGTTACGTAAAGGTATATTTTATTTAGGCAATAAAATCTATTCTTTTAAATATTGTAATCGTATATACTATTAGTGAAACTTAAGAGGACGCCTTTGATTTCTAAAGAACTTGACGAGGTCAATTTTAATTTTAATAAAAATGTTATGTTAAATATATTTAAATACTATAAGTCATTCGATGTAACTTAAAGTTGTCCAACTTTTTTTTTTATATATACCAATAATAGTAGTTGTATAATTATGAACTTATAATTATATAAAAATAATTTCATCTCGGAGAAAACCGAGAAACAAAGTATTCAAAAGATAAAGAAAATAATTTTGCCATGTAAAATAGATTAATATTTGTGATAACATTTTTAAGTAATTTAAATTTGATAAGCATAAAAATAACGGATTTAAAACCATATTTTTTAAAAAAAATTTGGATAAGTATCCATCGGCATCAGTAAGCATTGTGAAATGGAATTTGCATATTAAGTTTATTTGTATAAATATAAAAAGGATAAAATATTAACAAAATTAACTGCAGGTATATAAACAGTTGAAAGAAATTAAATTTCAGTGAGTAGTTTGGCGACGGCAATGAATTTGATGGTGGCGGAGCAGGAGTCGGGGACTGCACGATTGAGCGATTCCGTAAGGTTATAGAATTTTCTCTTTCCAGGATTATTTGCGGCATTTGGTGAAAATATATTTTATGTTGATATAAACCCTACAGGAAGTCCATATAGGACGTTATATTTTGTCATTAAGAAGCTATTTTTTTTGCAAATAAAAATTATATTCCTGAGTGGTCTTTGGTCATTACCCGCGCAAAACAGTTTTTAATAAACGTTTGTAGACATGTAGCGCCATCTCAAGAAACCAACTTTAATTCGTAAATTAATTAAGTTATACCTGATTAAGAGTTAAAGTAGTTAAAAATAATATAAGATATCATACTGACTTCATCCGCGGTTCTTAATGAAAACCAGTAAGGTAACGAATTCAAATAATAATCTTAAACTATGTAAACATTAAATTGCTACCTATAAGGTTTTCATTTTATTATAACTATTAGATAAATATTAATTATTAGTTTATTATTAAATAATGTTTGAAACATATTCCTTTAATATGTTGGTAAGTATACTTTGCATGTTTAATTATAATTTTCAATGTAAGGGAAGTATAATAATTGATTTTTAATATTGTACCTAATCGACGTAAATTAGCCAGTAGCTAACGTTAAATAAGCTTCAAATTTAAAATATAAACACAGGTAAGTGTATGTATTGAAACTTAAACATTTCAATTTCAAAAATATAGTACACAAAAGGTGGTTTTATAACTATTTACTAATAATTTTCTTTCAAAAAGTTTTTTTTTTAAATGTAAGCTTTGTGTTCAAAAAGTAAAGAAAGCACGTGGCCAAGAAATACAACAGAACATCGAGTCTAATTGGCCTTTGTTGTTGGCACGCGCTATAGTTAGTTAGCGGTTCTTCACCTAATAGATCATGAAGGATAAAAAAGAAAGGGAGAAAAATGAGTCTAATTGAAAACACTCGGTTTGTTTGTATTAAGCGTATACCATGAACGAGGCTACTCGCCCTCTCTCATCAGTGTTACGCAGGAACACTCAGAGTTAATATTGAAGAGTACTTACAATTTTGTCGTATATAGATAGGTAGTCTGGAAATCTTTTTTATACGTATATTTCCTTGTAAGAAATAGAAATCACGACAATAAACTAAGTCATTAAAAAAGGGTGAAAGACTTGAAATGGTCTAACGTTGAGTTGATGTACTTTTCGTGTGCAGAAGTGACGTCCCATCAACAGGAAGCCCCCATTTACAGATCCATGTATACAAACGTCATAAACGAACTACCCATCTAAAATCACAGAGTTGTTGGCAAAAGGTATAACCTCGGGTAAAACATGTAAGGAAGAGTACACACCATGCAAAATTTTTTTTTTTTTTAGGATGGAATTAATTTTGTTAAGAATAATAACAATAATATTGTTTATATATTTGTTACATATTATGTTAATTGCTTATCACATTTTATTACTTTTAAATGTTACCTATTTAATATCTAAGTAATAAAA
>PVMI01022433.1:0-13604 GCA_008528875.1 Aulacorthum solani
ATTAAATCACAAAAAAACAAAAAATTTTAAATAAATTATTTAAAAAAAAAAAAATTAAATACTTATATAAATAAAATTATTAAATAAAAAAGGTTATTGCTTATTTTATAAAAAAAAAAAAAAAAAAAATGGTATGTTGCAGAATAAACTTTAAATATGAGCATTAACCATAAATCTATAGAGAAAATTTTGCTAAAAATCATAAGAATTTCTATTTTTATGGTAGATTTACTCATAAACCATAAAAACATACTACTTCTACATAAAATATAACAGCAATTATTTCACTATAAATCTGTTTAAAATTAATTCTCATTAATCTTTTTAAATGCTTATTGTTCAATATTACATAGTATTATCTGCTATTTTATTATTATTAATACTTAAAATGATATAAAGTTTGTATTACAAGCCTTTTAAATACTATATTTATGGAATCTTGATTATTTCCATTGTAATACTTAATATTTTTTAGATTATAAGTTGAGAGCAAAAAAAAAAAAATAAACTAATAGAAATAAATATTAACAAAAATACTCTCTTTGGTAAGTAAATTAATGGATTAAATGATTGCGAAGTAAGTTTCAACCATATAATGTAAACAATATATAGTTATAAGTTTTGGAATGTTAAATAAACCGTGTCATAAAATAATACATTCAGAATACTATGTTATATAAATTATACTGTCATCAAATAATGAATATTTGGTCATGATTGACTAGTACAAAATCAGTAAAAGCATTAATTGGACCAATCGCAGCTAAAGATAACTGACTATTCGGGCTGCGTACTAAATTTGGACCAAACACAACAGCTAAATTAGATGAAGTCATTTTATTCAGGTCACACCTATCCATTACCTGAAACAGAAGCCAAGTATTATACACAATGAGTTATTTGAATTTCCAATAATATAAATTATGGAGTGAAAACAGGTTCATTTTTTTGAAGTTCCATGGTTATTTTTATGTATTATGTTTAATATTTAAATAATATACTTGTTTCAAACTAGTTTTGACTCCTTATTTAAATAAATGTTTTATAATATATTTCATGCAGAAAAAAATTTATTTCAACTGTTATAAAAAAATTGTATATTATGTATGTGTAGAGTAATGCAAATATATATACTGTAAATGAACAATAAGAAACACTTACTTTTGATAAAAATTGAATAAGGTATTTGAGTAAATGGTAATTATCAAGAGGTAGTTTTTCCAATATCAGAATTTTCACTTGCCTAGGACGTTCATCTTTTGGAAGTGCTAAAATTAAAAGTATATTTAAATATATTTTATTTGTGAAATATCATCATAGAATAAAAAAAACTAGGCATACAAAATTTCATAATAATAACATCTTACTTTGAAATTGTGTTATCTCATCAAACAAATCAAATGTCATTAAAGGTTCTTCAAGTTCCCGCAAAAAAGTTTTCAACAAAACTGCTGCAAGATGTACATCATTACCAAAGTCTACAGGTTCGCCTAAATTGATGCGACTCTGTAAATCTCTTAAATGATTAATATTTGCAGATCTCCTAAACAATCCTTCAGTTTCTAAGGCTGTGTAATTAAGAAATATGGTATTAATATTAAAAATAAATATTTATTAATTAGTTTTGAAATTACCATCTGGTAGACTTAGGTACTCAACACACTTTTGTACCAACGGAGGAATCATTTCTCCATCATTGTTTGCTTTTATGAACTGCAATGAAACACCGAATTGTTGAGTCGGTAATGGTTCAGGTTTTTGTTCAGTTTCCTGTTCAACTAGTGAAACTTTTCTTTTATTTAATTTTTTCATTAACTGTTCATCATGACTGAAAAATAAAAGTTTAAAAGTACAACAATATTTTTATCCTTAAAAATAATTACTCTAAAACCGGTGCTGGAATAATCAATTGATCCAAATCCATGAACAGTTTCAATTCTTGTAAATGGTTAACATACATAATTTTTCGTCCAAATTTTGCACTAAAAGTTACATATATGCCTATTATTTTCAGTTAAATAGACACAATTTACTTCATTAAAATTCACCTAATTACAGCTCTAAAAAGTTGCCAAACCACTTTGATAAAACCAGTTGGGTGTACTAAATACAGAGCCTTTAAGTTTTTTTTGTATTTTCTATCAAATGCTCGGTATGCTTGCCATAGCCACGATAGTGTTGGCTTATTTTTACTCGTCAACCCATAATGAAAGTAGACCAAGCTGTAGTCTTGTTCTACAAATTTGTCCAAAGTGTACATTAGATACCTATAAATTATAGATAAAAAATAAGTTATTAATAAGTTAAAGTAAAATATTTAATTAATATTTAAAGTATGTTTAATATTATATACATTAATTGTTATAATAACAGATTTCATTAAATGTATCTCTAAATAGATATATTATTATACCTTAGAAGTCTTGGATGATCAACTTCTTTATTGCTTGGTAATTTGCAAGCTGAGACAACAATGATTTTACGGCCAACTGCATCATCACCAACTACATCAACAACACCACATTCAGCAACATCACTAAAGTCTTCGTCTTCTTTAGACTAAAAAAATAAATAAATTAGTAGGTAATCAAATATTATACATTTAAATGATCAAATACAGCCTATTGCAAAACAACACAAAGTTAAGATTAATATGAAATAAAAGTTTAATATACAAATATAATTAATATTATACATACATCATCTGCTTCCAAATCATCTAACAAATTCCCTGTTGCCGTATCATTAACAGATGTTAAGCTTTCAACTTGAGGAGCATTTACTAATTCTTCTTCAAAATTTTCTTCAATAGTACCGTCAGAAACAGGAGATTCCATGTAATCTAATGTTCCTACAGCCCCATTTACGTTAGCTAAACTTTTCTCCAAGTCTGGTAAAAAATAAAAATAAATAATACAGTTTAAAACAAAAACAAAATACCTAGCTTTAAAATGGTTTGAATCATTGAAAATCATTAGGGCACTTAAAAAATAAATACAATTTACCAATATCTGCAGATGGACTTTGAAGTTCAGTGTCATCAAATTCTAAGTTCGGCTCATAGTCATGGTAATCAGAAAGACTAGGATATGGTTCTTCGTTATCAGCTATTGCAACTAAAATATTAACAAATATAGAATTTTAAATTGAATAAAATTATTATAAAAATATAATGTAATAAATAAATGTTTGTGAATTGCTCTATTTATTTATAAAGTTTTGCCCCCCACTTAAGAGTCAAAAGTATGTCCCTAGCACTTATATTATGTCCTACATCATAATATGAGAAACGCGCGCAATTGTACATAGGCAATAGCATTATTATAGAATTTAAAGTCTATTTAGATATTATTATTAAATTTATGGAACAGACGACAGTGTATTTAATGCATATGGTACTTTTAAAATAATAGTTATGTATTTTATTTTATATGGTTAAGTAATCTATACATATAGGTACATTATATAATTTAGCATATTAAGTAATTAAGATTTATATTACATATTTATATATGTAATAGGTAAAATAAAGAATATGATACAAGTATATAACTCATAACAATATGATTAAGAAAGTAACCCATGTATAACAAAATATCTGAACATTCATTTACATTTACAATAGTTAATCTTGACTCCAGTTGTGATTAACAATTTAGAGATACGGAATTTCTCAGCCCGATTATATTGAAATAAATCAAATTTTTTTTAAATATCTAGTGGTGTATAAGTACACCTCAAAGTATACATTTTCAAATAAATTTCAAATTGTTAACCCTCTTGGTACGCGCATGCACAAATTAATTAATTATTTTATATTATAATTTAAATTATTATAAACAAATTTATTAGGATAGACTGAATTTTTGAAGTCATCCTGAATAATACAATTTTACGATTCATTAAAATGCATAAAACCATTAATAATTATTTATTAAAAATTGATTACAACAGACAACAATTATTTTATAATTACACAATGATTTAAATAAATTGATCAAAATTTACTCCGTTATTACTTATTTTCAATACACAATTGAAAACATTGTAAACATCCTCTATTCGTTGCTGACATTATTTGATTTTCAGTGAGGTTATTACACGTAAACACAATTTTATTTTTTATATCTGCTATATAGATTAACTGGTAGATCTGCGTAGACTATTATTTTCAAATGTCTCCTTAAAAAAAATCAAGTGAATATCTGGAGATCTTGATGGCTATCCACTGATCCAAATAATTTTCCCAAATAATTGTATACCCATATTATGTTTATCTTGTTTACAACACGTAAAAATATTCAAAAATTAACCAATAATAAATAATAATAAATTGTTTTAAGCATTTTAATGAATCAAAAAAATGTATTATATACTAAAATTTAATTGGCTCTTATTCAGTCAATTGCTTTAGAGTCATGGTTAATAAGTCAAAATGACTTCAAAAATTCAGTCTACTTAATAAGTTATAAGTAATCATATAATAAACAAGTTAAGTGATACTGATGGGTGGCTTCTTATTCACATAACCCCATCATGTTTTGTTACCCTAATCTCACATACACTTATTGTGCTTAATTGTATAGATTGTATATTTCTTGTAAAAATACAAAAAAAAAAGTTGTATTGCACAAATTTGAAATTGTATTTATATACCTAGCACTATCTTGTAGAAAAAAATTGATTTATTCCAATATAATTCAGCCGAGAAATTCAGTGTTCCCAAAATTGGTGAACACACTGTACATAAGTATTTCAAGTATTTTTAATGTAGTCATTTATACTTGAATTAACTTATAAATATGTTTTAAAAAATAAATAATTAATTAAAAAAGCTTCATTATGAAATCTATTTAGTTATTATAATTTATACTACTGAACTATAAGAATAAAATGCTTAAAATGAAGTCCATAAATTGACTGTTACACGTGTCTATAACAGAGAGCTATATGTGAGTGTACTGTTCAATTAATGTCAACAAGATAATTATATATCACCTTTTTATAATATCACTACCTACCTACAATAGTTTTGTTTAGAGTTTTGTTCCGTTGAAAATAATTTTTATGGTAAAATGTAGAAAATGTTAAGATATTAAATAACTATCTCCCTATTTTGATTTAACATTTTCTCTAGGCTTTAAGGTATATCCAAGGTAGTGTTTAAGCTACAGGATAGATAAAGTATGGCGGCTGTACCATACTTTATGCATAATTATTGCATATAATTATATAAATTAAGCACATCTATATTTTGTTTTACTAATAGTTCTACAGAACCAATTACATTTGTATTTTAAATAAAATACAAACATATATGTTTGTGCAATGCAGGTTTGGAAGTCAAACAACTAGGTATTTACATTTATAATAGGTACCTAATGATTAATGAATAAATCATAATACAAATATATTACTGTGTTGTCTATTACTGTTCAATAACATGATACCTAGGTATTTTTTGTAATTTAGGGAATGTATCAAATTATAATGTAAAATTATTGATAAATAACAAGATGCCAATAACTATATTTTTGGTTAATAACACAAACAATAAATTATGCACTAATTTTATAGCGGGTATAATTGAATGAAATTAAGAAGGTACTTCACTATTTCAGGGTTGCATAAACAATCACTTAACACTGAACCAATCAATAGTGAGGCAATGGTCTCTTAAACATTATTAGCCCATTAAATTAATACATTTTTCATGCAATAAGGCATTTACATACATAAACCTTAATTAACACCATGAATAATATGGGATGGTCAGTAGAAGATCAGCATCTATGACTCATCCCTTAAACTCTGCTGAACATATTTTGGTATTTACCATGAACTAAATGTTAACAATGTACTAGCATCATACAGCAAATCTTTGGACACTTACCTGGGAAATACTTGCTGGAAGGCTGCAGCCTGGGATCCATATCGGCGACCGGTAATGGAGTGAAGGGTGCCAGATGTACGAAACGACGAAATCACGAGGGCAACACTATAGCTACCTCGGCAATGGTTACCTCATTCCGTCAACGTTCTCGAAAGCTGCGGGCGGAACGGCGAGGAAACACATGCACACACGATTCAATGACGATCAAACATTGACTATGACAACATGGAGTGCCGTTTCGTAAGCGCAGTTGCCCCTACAGTGTGTTAAAAAGTGTTTACCGTATCGACTATCGACACAAGGCTGGTCGTTTTGTTCAGGTGTAGATTTCTTTGAACTAGCAAGACGAGTTTGATAAGCTGGATAGGTGTAGGCGGTGAGGACAATCTGTGACGGCTATCGGACATCGGCTCTTGTATTCTACTGGCGGCGAAAAATAAATAGAACGGATGTGAACATTAAAATATTAAATAACAACAATTATTATCGTAATCATTTTCGTAAATATACTATATAGGCACCGAGTGCGCACCGTAAGCTGCAAAAACTATAAAGATAAGTAAACACTGCAGAACAGCAGAAGTACAGACTAGTGACTACAGACTACAACAGACGGACGGACCGATTGCGATGTACACAGATATAATAACATAAAATATAAACACTGAACACCTGTTTTCCGCCATGGCAGGGTCCGCGACTGATAACATTTACCCCCCTCCTTGAAAATCATTGACAGCCTAGAGAACCGTGATAACTGTGGTAACCGACTACTGACGTTATTGATAAAAGAGAAGAAAGGCGACACGTCATATGCATAATATCAGGAATTCTGAATTCAAGCGATCTGGCAAGTGGCAATAGCCGATAGGCATCAGCAGTCTGCTAACCACTAGTAGCGACTGGCGAGTGCTTTAAGGGCCTTAACTCTCAAGTGTCACTATTTTGTATTTGATTATTAAGACTTAAGATTACCCGCAGTGAAGTATTAAATAATTATTGGTGGACGGTGCTTGTTATAGCGGAAATGTATAGGAAAAATCGGAAATAAATTATAGGAAGTTGTTAAACGAAGTATCCTTGGTCCGTATCGTCCACTTACTACTGGCCTACTCGAGTTTTACTGTTTTTGACTTAAGTACCTATTATGTTATCTAATACACTAGTTTCGTTGTACATGTGTAAATAAAATTCTTTAACTTAATCTGCAGTATGCCATCTTATTAATTTCTGTTTTTGCAACCAACTGTTCTTATAATATCTTGTTCAATATTTTGTAACCCATTTTTTTCTCTAAACCATGAGTATGAAACATTTAACAAACAAAACCCCAAGAATTCTTCAAGAGCTTATGACCCAACAGGATAATTCGGTAAGAACTACATTAATGAATTATTTATTTAAATGTATTTATTAAAATTTGTTGTAGAAATGTTTTGAGTGTGGTTCTCATAATCCACAATGGGCTTCTGTCTCATATGGCATATGGATTTGTTTAATGTGTTCAGGAAAACACAGAGGTCTTGGGGTTCATCTGTCATTTGTCAGATCCATCACCATGGATTCATGGAAGGATCTAGAGTTGGAAAAAATGAGAGTATGTTTATTATATCAATATTCGAATAATATAATTATAATATTTCAGTAGTAAATGTACCTTTATCTAAATTAAAACAGAAGTCCTAAAAAATTTTACTTTTATTATTTAGGTTGGAGGAAATAGAAATGCTCTAGCATTTTTCAAATCTCAACCTGATTGGAGTGATTCAATGACTATTGAACAAAAATATAATACTAAAGCTGCAGCACTATATCGAGATAAGGTTAATAGCATTCATTAGGTATTTGGTTTATAGTATATTTTATCATTAATTAGTATCGTTTGTCTGTCTAGATTTTAAATTTAGCTAAAGGGGAACAATGGAGCCCTACTACGTCATCAGCTAAAGATTATAATGTAGATCATATGAAAATGTAATTGCAATTTGGTGAACTATAGTTCATAATAATACATAATTAATACTCAATAGAATCTTATTTTTACTTTTGTTAGGAAGGGTAACCAATCACAAAAGTATAATTTTAATGAACCATCAACTAATTATAATGAATTGAGTTCTGGCTATCAAAATGATGTTGCCGCCCCAAATATCAAAGATGAAAAAGAAGCATTTTTTGCTAGAAAACAATATGAAAACATGACTAAACCTAGGTAAGGGACTTTAAAAATAATTGCTTACTATAAAGTATAAATGCCTTAAAACAATTAGTGATAGTATTATGTTTTAAGCAAAAATACTCTCTTTTTATAGCCATATTTATTTTATATACTATATAAAGTTTTTGTGATTTCCTCACACAGCAACGTCCCTCCAAACCAAGGTGGGCGTTATTCTGGATTTGGTAATACAGTTGAACAACCACCTCGAAGTCAATCTCAAGATCTTCTTGACTCTGCAGTGTCGTCATTTTCTAGTGTAAGTTATGTACACAAAAATGAAATATACACATAGAAACTTTTTTCAAATAGTTATGTTTCTATTATAATTGTTCAGTCAAAATTAAGTGTATTTACTAAATTTGGAATCAAAAAATTATGTATGTTCTGACTTATAAGACTAATCAACCTGCCAAACTGCATGTCGATGTATTAAAAACCACTATATAATAACTACTTACCACTAACTTCATAAAATAATACTGATATCCGATAAAACAATTCCAGTAGTTTACTGTTAAAAATATTTGTGTCCATCTTCCATTTTTTGGTGAGAGATTCCTTATCAATTTATTTTAAGTGTTTAACGCATTAGAAATGGTTCATGTGGTAGTTTTTAATTATTTATAATCAATGAAGTATTTAAAAATAAAAATGATTGCAGGGATGGTCTATATTTTCTACATCTGCATCAAAACTAGCCTCTCAAGCCACACAAAGTGCCATTAAAATAGGTGGTCTAGCCACTCAAAAGGTATCAGATATAACCACTGACATAAGCTCAAAGGTAAGTTGCATGAAATTATTTCTAATGCATGCATATTTATAAATTTTATTTTCATATAATAGTGTTTTAAAACAAAGAATATTTTTATTAGATAGTATGGCATTAGTTAATATTGGGTGCTTACTCTTGAATATTTAATTTAATGTATTTTTACTTTTGTTCTGATTAATATTGTTTTTATGTTTGAGTACCAAAATATCTTAAAAAATAGTATTATATTTATGAATATTTTTTTGTTTTATTATTATTAGTATTATATTATTTAAAATAAAATCTCGATTATTATTTGTAGTGTATATACAATTGTATGATTTATGTTATGCTTGTTTGTATCTGTACTGTTAGATAAAAGAAGGTACTTTAATTGATGACGTATCCACTCAATTTTCTTCCATGTCTACAAAGGTAAAGTATTATTTTGGTTAAGGTTATAATATTCAAATTAGTATCTAATTAATTATAAATCTTGTATTTCTTTATGGAATGTAATTTATAATTTAGGTAAACGATTTAGGCCGTAAAGAATGGCAAAATATCACTGGCAGTAATATTCCTACACCACCAAAATCACAATCAACTAATTTTGTAGCACATTCCACTGAGAACTCATCTTTAATTTCTGAGGGTTCAGCTGGAAATCAAAAGTATGAATATTAATTTTTTTATTTATTTACCTAAACAAAGTACCAAAAAATGTAGACAGTAAATTCTTCTTATGTCGAATACCGATATTTCAAACTAAATTAAAATAACCAAAAACTACCATTGCACTAAAATACAATTCAAATTAAACTTTTTTCTGTTCTTCTGGAAATTTGACATGACAAGAATTTACTATATCCTGTTTCATGAGAGAACATGCCGGTTGTGCCCACTCCCTGTGTCACCTTGCTATCAAAACCATGATGTTACATGGAAATGCTCAGAAAAACCGATTTCGGTCAGGCAGTGGAATGTCCTCTCTTGAAGCAGAGTATATATTTAAGAGGATGCCTGGTGTATGCGGATGTGCATATATAATGTCCATCTTACCAACACACAACTTGTCAAATTTTTTTTGTTTAGCTTTTTTTTAGTTAATATTAGAGTAAATGGACCTGAAACAAATTTTTAGACAAGAACATTATCTGTGTAAATATGTAGAATTTTTAAGCAAGATATAATTATATAAGACAGCGTTTCTCAAACTGCGGGTCGTGAGTCAATAATTATTGGTGGGTTGTGAGAAGTTTTTGAATTATATAGATTTAAAGAAATTTATAATTTCCAAAAATTATTGACGGGCTATAAAATAAACATTTATAATAATTTATTGTGTAATTTTTGTAATTATTACTAAGAATATTTTTGGTACATCGTTATTGAAAAAAATTTTGAATCTTGTAAATAACCCATGTGGGTCTCGATAGATTTTTAGGTATAAATTTAAATATTATAAAACAATATCGTAGTATGTATAAGGAGATGTAATCTTCTACTTTTATATATAATATGTAAAATATGTGTATTTATTTTGTAACAGAAACGTGCAGCGTAAAAACAGCTGGACGTCTTGGGATGTTAATAATACTCATGCATCATCCTCAGATCAAACAACTGAAAAATATCAACCAATACAAGATGATTGGAATAACAAATGGGATAATAACTGGTAGATCTGCATCAAAACTTTAATTAAGTTTTATTTTTAAACAATAATTTAAAGATATAAATATATATAAATGTTATTTTAAATTCTAAATATACAATTGTCTTCATTAAAAAAAAAAAACTAAATGTTATCTAGCAAATTATATAATATGTATTATTTATATTACTTTATTTGTGCTGGGTTGTACAACATTTTGATAAATTCATCGAACCAATATTTATAGGTCACACTTTCAATGTTCATGTTTAAGAGACTGTTAAATGTTTGAGTACCAATTTATTAAAATAAATGTCAATGCAACCCATTATTTATGTATTAAATTCAATGTTAAGAATTTTAATAATATGTTATTATTGTAGTTAAAGAATTAAAATAAAATACATTTAATATTAACAATGTTATTCTATTATAAATAAACTATATCTTCATTTTGAATTATATTATACTATTGCTTTAACTGAGTTTAACAACAACATAGAGATATGATTTCACTGATTTTTATTTTTCCATATTTACGTCCCCTATACTGAACATTTATTTTGAAAGTCATTCTTAGTAAATTGATATGAATTTTTGTATAATGAAGAGTAAGTAACTTTTTCAGATTTGACATATTTAACACATTTAATATGGCTTTATTATGTTATAATAATTATTCAAAAAATTTATAGATTTGGATGAAAGGACTTTATACACGAATCTAGTCTGAAAATATTTTCCTTAAAAAGTAGTCTAGAAATGTTAAAAAAAATACTTGGATGATATCTGTTGTATAATCAAAATTATCGATAATTGACAATATTTAAACAAATTATTATGTCATACCTACTGATAAGTTTACAGTACACATATCTGTAATCAAAACATACAAGATTATGAATGTTTGAAGTATATGTTCTGCGTGTGCCAGAGAGAGAAAATCAATAGTGATCCGATCAGACATATTCTTATTAAGACTATTGATTTACGAATGATAATTTCTCAAACAGCCAAATTATTAGAAAATAAAAAATTAAATAAAATTTCTTCATTCTTCTATTCAGTGTCCTTTATTCATTTAAAAATGTAATTATTTTGTGCTTGGTGCATGCACTATGCGTTATTTCTTAACCAAAAAAGTCGACAAAAACATATTTTTAAGGGTAGGCACACAGGAATAACAGTAGTAATAAATTAATTTCAGCATGTTAATATAATAATATTTTAATGTCATTTTTTTTCCTTTTTCAAATTTGTTTTATTGCCAATTGCCATTGCCACGATAATTATTTTTCTGATTTTAAAGTAAAATAAAGTAATTGTAGGGATACCACATTACTAAACTATTTATATTTTTGATATTTTAATTTCATAACTTGATAATTGACTTTCAACTGATATTAGTGATTTTTTTGTAAAATACATTTGACTTTTTTACAGTGTCGTTTTTAAATAATTAATTCTCATTATTCTCAATCTCAAACCATATCAGTAAACTATAAGAAACTAAAGAAACAAACCAAGATCATAGGATATGTTATCACAAATTATATAATCTCTGGTGTGAATGTGTGATACTGTGATAGTACTGTGTGGTTTTTAAATTGTATGGTAGGGTTGAAAAAAATCAATTTTTAAGATATTCCTCATGTGTATTGTAATTTATATTGGTTTATTCGTTTCCATATTAGCACAGATAATACTGTAGGTAATTTATAATAACAATCAATCGACACTCAACATTATAATGGAAAACGCAAGTGCAAACGTGACTGACAATAACATGGATTTTGATGCTTCTCAACTGGCCAGTGTAAGTTTTGTAACAATTATATTTAATTTATTATCTGTTTAATGTTTAATCAATTAAATCCAAATATACATTCTAGTCATCAGCTTAAATTACCTGTCCAATGTCCATCTATTATACTTTTAAAGATTCCCTAATATATTAGAGGTAGTTACGTACTAAAAATATGTCTCTGATATTGAGATTTTGTTTCATAAAAATATAATACATAGTTAATATTTCATATTTTTAAGATCCTCATGAAGTTATTATTTAACTTTTTCTCAAATCTTAATTTATATTGTAACTGGTATAGTGTATACATTTTACAAATTACTTTGGTAAAGTTTATGTATGTAAGAAGGTGCCTATATATAAGTTAATATTCACAGTGGAAGAAATTTTTCCTACAAGTTACTGTCCAGATGTACAAAGAAGCTCTTATACGGCACCTACATATGACCCATATTGACTTTTGATTGTAAATTGCATAACTAGAACTGTGTGTAATAAAAATGCACTCGAAAATATCTTTACATAAAAATTTAATTAAAAATTAAAATATTGAATTTTTCTGAATGTGGGACAAAAGCTGGGCCATTTGAAAAGCGGAACTCAGATTTAAAAAGTGGGGTAACCCCCTCTTTCCTATTGTGCAAAGTCTAGTCACAGTAGCGTATACTACATAAATAATTAGTAGAAGATTCACTGATTTAAGTTCATACTATTGTGTAACCAAAATCATGAAGATTGTTTGATAGTTGATACCTATGTCATTTTTATATCTTAAACTTTATATTTTCTATACAATTATATTAGTAGCCTAATAATTATTTCATTATTATTATTTTTTCAGGTTAAAGAAATATTTAAGTCATATAATAAATTAACAGAGTTATGTTTTATGGATTGTGCAACAGATTTTACAATTGGTGATCTTAAAAGTGAAGAAGCAAGTTAAATTTATTTAATTAATGATATTTTAAATTATTTAAATCATTACATATTATTACACTAACAAATATAATAAATTGATTTATGCATTGAATTTTTTCTATAAAATTTGTGGTTTCATTAAATAAAAATAATACTTTTCTAGGTAAGGTGTGCTGAAAATTGTACAAGCAAATTTCTTAAAGCTTCTGAAAGAATGACGCAACGGTTTCAGGAGTATCAATTGATTATGAATGAACATGTGATTACTGCTCAACAAAATGCCAATGTATAAAATATTACCATTTATATAGTACACAAAGACTTTTTAAAACACTTAAGTTGTAGAATCAT
>PVMI01022434.1:0-40986 GCA_008528875.1 Aulacorthum solani
TGGAATTTTGATAATTCTACTATATAAATATTGAGGCAGAAAAATTGTCCCGCGCAAGTACAGTTTTTGCTATGTTTTACGTTTGTAAGACGGAGACAACTCACGTGGGTGTAGCGTCCTCTTAAATTTAAATACAAAACGAGCAAAGAGTGCTGGGAAGTCTGTTTTAGGCAGTGTTCCTGCAAGCGTAAATATATATTTACGAATATCAATTTCGTTACAACTCATCTTTGACTAAGGGACGCCGACAATATGTAGGTATATAGGGGTTATTTAGGTTAGTTGATTCGATTAGGTGGCCAATACGTTACGGCACGCAAATATGCAGTCAGTATGCAAATAAAATCCGTCCAACAGAAAACTGTCACCGACCGTTAAAATGAAAAAGCTTTGTGAATCTGTGCGCGGCGATGCCAAACTTCTCCGAATTAGTATAATATAATATGTGACGTACACATTATTATACCTACTGTAAGTGTATACCCGCGACAATCGTCACCACAATATATACATTATACACATTTTATACGCAATATTATAATATAGATATTATGCACGACTGTGTTGGTTGGTACATATTCATTCAATATAATGGAATTTCGATGTTGTATGATGTTACAAAAGGGACCATATAATAATGTTTAGAAATAGTCAATTTTCCTACAAAAAGTTGTATTACTTTTCCAAAAGAAATGTTCACACGTTGAAGTATCTAACAGTTTTCACATTTGCAGCGATTATTGATCTAATAAATTAAATTTATATATTAAAGATAAACTGTTTGAATGTGTTTCTTTCGTGAGTGGATCATTGCTAACGCATGACATATAGCAAATTTACGTTCAGCAGTCACTATATTTAGTTTTGTTAGATTAAAATATTCAGGGGTGCAACTAGGATTCATTTCGAGTGTGCAGCGTGGGTCATATAAATGGGGTTAGTGGATTAAAAAAATACCCTCACTTGCAGAAATTGAAATAAAATCATGTAACTACATACTATTATTATACTTAGGAATCATAAAAACCTTAAATTTTAGAGATGAGGGTTACAACTCTCAATCACCCACTTGGTTGTGACACTGAATATATTTATCTATATGTTATAATATATCGTCATCGAATATTCAAATGGTAATATTTTACTTGAGTACCTACTCACAACCAGTTTTAAAATTTAAAAAAAACCGAAGATACAACATAATATTATGTTATGTCCTTAGCTTACTTAAACTAAATATAAGGAGCAGGTGACAAAATAAGGATGTAATGATGTGCCGTCATTTCTCTTAAATGTTCGACTGTATTCATCATCGGGTGAATTTTTTTTTTGAGTTTAAACAGATAATATTATTATATATGTTCTGTCGATATTATTAACGATGTATAAATATAATATATATTATGTCGAATTGTTAACTTTTTCAATTACTCGACTGGTCTAAAAATAACGCTAGAGAACGACAGAGCGGAAGCACGGTCGGCATATTAAAAATTAATAATAGAGTACATATATATATATATGTACGTATATTCAACAAAATGTGATATACTGTTCGACAATAGCGCCGTAGAGTACGCCTCCGTTTGAAGGGTGTAAAGCCGTGACGATAACAACTCACATTATTATTATATTTTATATTGTATTGTATTGTGCGAGAGGGCGCGGGAGGACAAGATAAAAGCTTGGACGAGAGACGAGGCAAGTGCTTCATTGAAGGAACTGTGCGAGAAACATATATACGCATAATAAAATAATGTATATAACACGAAAATATAAATATAGAGAGACGTACTTAAGAGATTTAAGGATCGAGTAGAGGTATGCGTACCTATATATATATATATATGATAAATATATAACAGATCCTCCAGTGATAGATATATTTTACGCATATATTTTGGTAGTAAGTTGGGTTATAGAATTGTTGGGTCGGTGAAGTCATTCGAGTAGCCCGTCATGCATTCTATGCGTAGGTATATGTATTATAATATTCCATTGGTTTTTCATTCGAACAGTTCAAGCTCTATAAAATATAATACCAAATCGAATAATATGGAAATTAAAAAACCAAAAACAGTTAGTTGCACAACAATCGTAGGCTCACATTACTGATATCATAATAAAATAGTATAGATCTCGGGGGCTCGATAAAAAAATATCATTTTTTTTAACACGTGCATAATAATTATTATATTATTCGTAATGGTTATTAATCATACAATTCACGAAAATTACATGAAATGCGCATGAAAAAAAGGAAATTACTATAAACACGCAATAAAACATCACAACACAGGCATCCATATTACCGATATTGTTTCACAAATGCGTCGAAAACGAATAAAATTGGATATATAATATAACAATTATACATTTTTTTTATTTTACACAGAGTCGATGATGTACGACGTACTACATTTATAATTATATATTTATGCATATAATATTATGTTTAGCTAGTAAAAATTGTCGTGAAATCACAATAAGAACATTGTACTAGGGAATTACACTTGGGATATAACAACAGTTAAAAAATATATATATTATTTGTGACCATTCGTACAGCGTTAGTTTTAATTGAAAAAATAAAAACAAAAATCGTCATTTTTGTTTTTTGTAATGCGTATTTTTTGTACAACGAGTAATCTACGCTTTATATCACCATAAAAAAAGAAACGCTAAATTAAATTTAAAATAATAATATACCGATCAAGATCTTTTGCCTTATAATATTATTTTATACTTTTTACAAGTGTTACATCGTTCTTTTTTTAATTAAGAATGCGTTGGTATTTTAATAAACACATTAATGAAGATTTAAAATAATTACATTAATATATTACTGGGAAAAATGTGCCGTTTTATTACAACCAAAAACCTCACAACAATCATACCTATTTTTTTAGTTAAAATGCAATTATTTATTAAATATTTTACTTTTTGTCTATAATATTATAAATTATAATCTATTTAAAATTATGCAGTGGATTATAAAATACTATAATGCATTAGGTACATGTTATAACTTATAATTTTCACACAATGTATTGATATAATATAATATTTATGCCATCGAATTGTTTACAACGTTTGGGTTGGAATTTTATTAGACTTAAATACTACAAGAGGAACTCCGAACTTATACGCAGTTTGCAACAGATTGTACAACACTTCTGTGTGGTTTTTTTTATAGTATCAACAATAATTAGTAAAATGGTTATCATAATTTTTCTTCTTAATAAAAATGGTTATTTATAGACAACTAATCAAATTTATTTTCAACGTTAAGAAAAATATTTACTTAAGACTTATAATTATATATGATTAAATATTTCTTCAGTATAGGTATATAATATATATACAGATACCTATGAATTTACTCGTCCCAAAAATATGATGATTCATTTATACTTGTTTGTATAGTCCGTATGGATAATTAGTAATTACGGAATATCATATCGTCGACAAATGATGTTATTTTTTACGCAATGCGATTGTAAATAATAACTGCTATTGTCATAAACAATATTAGTATTGATAAATTTATCATTTTAATATTGAGGTATTCATAGTAGTTTTTGGCATCTATCCGCAAACTTATAATTCCGTGTCTATAAGCGTTATCTTATTAAGAATTAGTATGTTTTTTTTTATCGCTATAATTACAGTTGTCTGACTTCCGTGTGTGCTCTCCGCTTGTCTTAATGTGTAAGCATTTTACTATTTTTCTTCTTTTCTTTTGATCAAAACAGAAGCGAATCTATTTATTTCTCAGACTTTTCCGAGCGATTTAATTTCCCAAGTGCTTACCTATGTTTTCTCTTATTAAAAGTCTATATAAAGGGGAATTTTTAAACGTTCACAACACCACTATCCACTACCCATCACTGGGTAGGAAAATAAGTTTCACTTTACTGCTATTTGCAAAGAATGGCAGGCAATGTAAAACCTTTATTCTTTCAACTACGGATATATAATATAAGACATAGGTATAGGTATATTATGTACATAGACGATGAATGCAATGCTTATTCTTTATAATTATTTCTCTCTTTGCTAATTTTATCGTCCTGTAAATGGATAAAAAATAAAAATTCTCTATCTGCTCGCCATCTTCCGGACCAAAAATATTCGTGCCTAGAGATACTGGAGCAATTTGAATACCTAATTCAATATAATATTGTACGGAGGCTACAACAGTATGGATATTATAGCAGTTGTAGACGACAAGAGTGAAAAAAAATTCTACAGTAATTGCCATTCCATGATACGATATCTTGTTCGATTTTTTCCCTCCCCCCGCCATCATCATTATACTATACTTTGATCACCATGAATAATGCTAATGACGCGTACAGACTGGTGTTATATATTTTTTCGATACAGATTGATCGCTATCAACAAAGACCTTTTGCCTGTATATTTATATGTATAATGGTGGTTTATTAGCGAGAAAATCATCGTTGATAAAAAACTGCCTTCATATTGACTGGCACGGGTACTACAATACTAAATATACAGCATACACGAGAAAAATAGAATATCAAATATTATTATTATTAACATGTTAAAACGTTTTGAAAGCTTAAGGGTACTTTCGAAAATTTCCTTAATTATTAATTATACAGTTTAATAACAATAATTACGTTTAATTACCCGTAATAAACATAATAATTATTATGATAAAACCATAGCTCCATTATGCACGTACGTACACATGTACATAATATATAATGTTAATAAGCATGATATAATATTATTATTATTATTACTATTATTGTACAACCGATAACCTTCGTTCGTATCTTGACGTTGGAATTTAACAACGAGAACCTTGAATATTAAAAAAAACAAAGATACACATCAAAGTAAACATTGTATATCAGAAAAAAGTTTTTGAAATTACGTACACAAATTTGTTGTAGGTAGTTTTTTTTTACTTTGACGAATAATTAATGGAAATTAGTACCTCAACACCGTTAAACATTTTTTGAGTATTACAATCCACCCCCATCTAATGCTTCTTTGAAAAAAATCAAAGTTGGAACTCATGCACGTTTTTAATAATTTTCAGCGCTGATGAAACTATATATACATACTATATATGTATCAACATTATAGTGCTGATGATATTTCTCAGTTTATTGAAAAGCGTTCATAAAAATACACCGAAAAATCGTATGGGAAAATCAAAAGACGATTTAATGTCATTATCCTATTATATTGTGACAATATTATTGCGTTTGAGCGACAATGCAAACATTATTTAACTGTATTTTATTATTAAAAGTTTCGAAAATGTGAGATAGATATTATATTCAATTTTCTACGATAACGACTTTGTTATTATAATATGACATGCTACAGAATAATTTTTTCGATAAGTGCTTCTACTTAAAAGTTGAAAGCGTGCACTGACGGCAGGGCGACTAATGGGGAGGAAAACGATGACAATATACCTACGCGTGCTGGGAAATCGCGGGCTTTTTCTCGGAGTTTCGATGAAAAGCTTATGGAAACCCCGCGGTCACCAACAGCAACCAAAAACATACGTAAATAACCAATTATTATACACTCCAATAATGCTTGTCGTGTAACAATGGTACAAAACGAATTATCATATTGTTATTATCATTACTATTATTATCAACACAATCAATTTGAAAAATTGCTAACTGACAAATGTAAGGAAAAACTGCTTAAAAACCGTGACATTTATATTTGCAAAAGTTTTTTTTTCTTAAAACTGATTTTTTGTATAATATTATATTTTAGGAAATAGGTACCTATCTATTTAGTTTATTAAGAAAAGTTCAAATTTATCTTGTAGAATATGATTCGTGTTACGAGTTTCAAAAGGGATACATTTTGAAAAATAGGAAGTATTTGTGGGACAACGGAAATAATTTTGAAATATCCACATAATATGATAATTATGTATAGGTAAATATTATAAAATATATTTTTGAGGGTATTCAACTTAGAACTTAAAATACAAGTTTATATATAATCAAATTTGGGCAAGTTCATAATAATTTTTAATTGAGTTAAGTTCGGATGACGGACATTTTTTTTAAATGTTAAAGTTAATAATTATTTTAATTTTTTTTAACTCAATTAAGTTTTTTTAATTTTTAAATATCCAGTTAGATTGTTAAAAAAAATAAAAATCATATACATTATTGACAATATTGGATTTTTATAAATATAAACATTTAAAATAAATACCTAAATTGGTTATAATTTAAAAACTTAAAGCAGTAGTAACTTAAGACATTTTAACTCGCTTATGCCTAGCTTGCATATCATATTTATAATGGCTATTATAGTCGTGCAGGTTGAATATGAGCGAACAATTTTAATTTCTTTGATTAAATTTGGAATCAATTCAATAAACTATCGTCATCGTGGGTACCTAATAATTGTATGTGTGCACTGCAAAGTAAGTAATTTGGTGAAAAATTTGAATCGTGATGTATAAATATGATAAATTATGATAAAGAACTCAAAAATGGTTAAGACAAAGGAGTTTTTTATTTTTAAATGAACGGATTTAGAAAAAGAGGTTTTAATTTTTGAGAAACTATATACTGATGCTTAGTGTTGGGTGCGTTTACCTTTAAAACATTATTATATACATAATTTTATTAAATTTTTAGACATATTGTGTTTTAAATATTCTATTGTATTATATTTATCACTTAAATATCAATTATACGAAAATATGCGATGTTATCATATTATAATGAAATACGCCGTCACTTTCCGAGGGATTGAAACGAGACGATAATTTAAGCCAATTTTAAGGATATTTTCACAACGGATATTGTAATAATGAATGCGTTGCGGTAGACGGTATTATGATATGGCTCACAGGAAGTTGAGCTTGTTAAGCTTATCGATACCATAAAAATAAACTGGCAGACCTATTTATAAGGTACAAACAAAACACATTTGCTTAAAAAAAAATTTTCACTACTGTGGGTTATTATTAGTAGTTATTATTTTATAGATTATTATGTAAATAACTATTAGTGTTATTTAAATCTGAAAATCGTGCAAATACTATTAGGTAAACGCATATAATTACATTAAAGCTTCAGCTGCACAATATCCATGCGTAATTTATGTAGGTATTTTATTTTTTTTTTATTTTACCATTAGTGTCAGATAATATCATTGAGTGCACATATTATGCCCAACGAGTTTCATTAAGTAAAGTGTAATAACGAATTACGCTTGATGTTCAGATGAATACTGCAATTTAATCAATATTTATAAGATGAATATAAATTTAATTAAAACAAGTCAATATTTGAGAAACTTTAGTGACGATACTTTATTGAGTGCTGCAGATAACATAGCACACAACTTAAATGCAAATAATAAAAAAAAAAATTAAATAGTAATAGTTTAGTTTAGGTATGCGTGTGGGTTCATTGCAATAAACTATTATTATGTTGTTATAATATTATAATCGAAATTAGTATCTGGATATCCGCATGGTTAGTATACCTACTATAAAGTGGTACAGACAATTTTATTATTATTATTATTATTTAAATACAAAAAGTAATAATAATTTTTTAAGTCATTCATCCTATAAAACTAACAAATTTAATATTTATTATGAATATGACATTGGGTTGTAGAAAAGCGCACAAGCATATAATAAGTAGCAACGACTACTGTCGATTCCAATTGTATTCCGTGATAACTTATTTATTTTATGTAGGTATACAGGAGTGCATTACAATGTACATTTGAATATCATTAAGAGGACGCCACACCCGCATGCGTATTGTCTCCGGTCTTAGAAACGTATAACTAACAAATTTTACGTCCACAATAATCTGTTTTACTATATTATTTTTAAAATTAGAGGAAACTACCTAACCTATTATTAAATTAAAAGGTAAGATTATTTTTTAAGGAATCTCGGAGGCTTTTGTTGATATTTTAATTTGAAAATGTACAAAAAATGTTCATAGTCTGTTTCAGAATTAAAGTATTAATAAAAGCCTCCAAGATATCATAATTAATAATCTCAACTTTAAATTTGATGTTAGGTAAAGTAACTCTGGTTTTAAAAACATAAACGGATTATTTTGAACGTACAATTTGTAATGTTGCACGTTTATAAGACGAATACGACGAGTGGCGTCCTCTTAATAATATAATATTTAAGAGACATTTTATGGTATCTATAATAATAATCAATATTGCATAATGCATAATATTATAAACCAGAAAATTTAATTCTCATGATATTCTGTCCCACGTCTCGACATCCATCGAGGCAATTAATCTCTGTTATAATTAATGCGATAATAATTTAATATCGGTGTGCGGTCGTTCAATAAATAAGCCAACATCTAAATGTTACCTATAAAAATAAAACCCGACGGTCAGATACACGGACAGGCCCTTTTGACGTTAAGCCGACCGCTCGGAGACAAATAGAGTTAAAACAAAATCAATAGCAATAATTATTTGTTACGTTACGGGAAATGCGGTGGCGAACGGCGGAAAAACGGAAACCCCAAAAATTAGATCTGCCACCCCTATATACTTGTTAAGGTTTATGTCCGGATTTATGTATATAAATATAGGTGTTGCCACGGACGCGTGGGAGGTTAAGGCGAATACAATTTGACTCCAGGAATAGCGTGAAACACTCTACACCTGTCCGGAAACCCTTATAATCCTGTTTTCATTACAAGCGGTCTGAACGGGGACTTTTTATTATTATTATTTTTACATTTATCCCACGAGTGCACACAATGCGTATCCGGATTCGACGTAATAATATTGTGGACAGACGTCGTGCACCGAAATGTCACGAATTTCAGCAGACAGTAAGAATAAGTCTAGGACACCATGGTGTGCGTTTATAATATCCGCGTTCGATGTTTCAATGATAATAATACCCTCTCACTCCACCCACTCCCCCTCACGCACCCCACGGTGCCATCCCAGAAAATACCCGAGATAGTCGTCAGGTGCAAATGGAAATGTCCGTGAAAAGGTCCACCGACGATATGCCGGTAAATCTTACACTCGCCACACGGTTTGACCGAGACTCGTCGGCGTCACGCGGATGTTACGGCGGCGGGGGGTATTTATAGTTATATTATTACAACGTATAAATGTATAAACATGTTGGTGTGTGTGTGTGTGTGTTGGGGGGATGGGTGGTACAGAGTGAATTATTTTGGTGAGATTTGATCATTAATATTTTAAAGAAGTGGAATACAATTAAGTAATTATTATTTGCGTTGTATCCACGAGGTTCTTTGTATTAATAAAACATCTCAGGACACCGTGTAGCATACAATAAACATATATCTGAGTGCTCGAGTTTTAATAACTGTTTTTCTATCACAATAAACGGATTCTACGTAAACACGTAATTATCTATTTTAACATTTTCAATCGCCGTTTTTTAATTATTATCCATCGACCTTTATGCGCGTGTAGTCTCTATATACACTAACACGTCGAACCAAACTCAAAAGTAGTATAATATTTAAATTGAAATAAATACTCTTGTTAAGCTATGTACAGAAAATGTCGAAACTTTATTAGTATATATATTATAATACTCAGTGTTCTCACAAAATAACTTTATACGAAAAGTTATTTGCACATGAAAGAGCTGCAATAAAACGTCACGGAGAGGTAATATAGTTTCGGACAACGTTATAGATCGAAGATTATCCTGTAAACAATTTATTTATACATTTATATTTAATTTAAGACTCAAAGGTCGGATGTTTTGAATTCATCAAAAATAGTAATCGATTTTTTCAGACATTTTTTTTAGAATCTTTTTTTATTTCTCGTGTTGGTTTTTACAGGCACAAAAGTCACCACTACTTGATGGACTCCTTAATCATATCTTATAATATTATACTCCCTCAGAAATGTACAAAATTGTAACGTTGCTTCGCATAATATTGAGGATCCATGGCAGGCACGTTGCGGGCTTATTGACAACTTTTATTATCACTTTAGAGGTTAGACCCCTATAAAAGTCTATACTCTATAGCGTAGTAGAGAAATAATAGTAATATTTTGTGCCACGCATTATTGTCGTTGTACCGAAATCGAGTGGGTATAAAATAAATTAGTGCAATAATACCTTTATATGGCTTCAAGCTCATGTGATTTCCGATCACTGATAAATATATTCATATGAGCAAAAAGCATCGAAAATTTAAAAATTGATGTAGAAAGCAATTATGATTAAAAAGGTCTTAAATGCAGTTTTGACAAAATATTTAATTTTAATAGTTACAATTTCCTATAAACACGATTTTTTTTAGTCATTAATTTATGTACTTTGTTCTATAATTATGCGATACTTAAATGGTACTAGATACAAATGTATTTATTTATCAGAATGGAGTTAATTTTAACTATCTTAAGCTTGAGACCTGTTATGGTATGTGTTTTACGTTCTATATCTATTATTTGTAATTTATATTTTTTGTAAGGAAAATCAAAATAAATTAAGTTATAACAAAACAGCGTTACAATTATCATGTTTATGAATTATTACATATTTTATCAATGTAAATAATAATGGATATATTAAAATATATAGAATACCTACGGTATAGTAGCTTATTTCAGTTAAACATTAAATCTATTTGTACGTATTATTAGGTAGGTACCATAAATTGTAAAAATATTCATTATCAATAAAGATGATAAAAAGTGCTTAAAATTTTAAAATCTTTCATAAATCAATCGTAAGTACACGATAAATAGTTAAGTCATTAGATGCTTTAATATATAATTTAATAAATTTGATTTTAAGTTTGAAAAAAAAATGTTCATCTGTTATATTGACGAAAACGTGAAAGAGTATATTATGTAGACATACGATAGAATCCATCGTATGAACATAATAATAATGCTGCAGACGATCAATCATAATATAAGATAGATCATCAATATTCCAGTTCAGTTTTAATAATAATGAACCAACATTTGGTGCACATAATATTTACGTTAAATAACATATCTACTGGTATTTAAGTGTTGCCGAGGAACTATCGCAGTGTCACTTATATTATAGCTAAGATACAAATGAAATTATTTGAAACTATACACCATATTATTAAAACTACCATAATGGGTGTACCTACCTACAAAAACAAACTAATATATTATTATATTACACACGATTATTATAGTACATGTCATGTTATGTTATATTTTGTTATCTGTCCATGATGTACAATAAGTTATTGATTTATTTCTTCCGGTAAAAGTCATGGTAGCCACGAGATAACGTTTTCTTTTATTTACGGAAGTCGAGATGATGGGGATGACCAATCCAGGACGGTTTCTATCGAATTTTATACAGCGATAATAATAATAATTATTATTATGTGTTTATAGTAGGTATATTATGTACCTACCTAATATATTATATTTTTTTATAGCTCTAGGTAGTTCCAAAGTAAATAACGAGTATCATGAATCATGATGAGATCGAAGAACAAAACACGAAGACAACCGATCGAGCAAAGACTTAGATTTCTGAATTATTTATAAAAATACAAAAATAAATTGATTGGAGGTGTTCGAAACGAAAACCGTTGAGATTTTCTGAAAGGTACTGATTACCGAGAACCGAACGTAGAGAACGAGGACGCGCTATAATGCAGGAGGTGAATATTGCTCAGGTAGTAATGTAACAGTAGGTAGTATAGATTCCTGGAATATTTTTACCACAAATACTTAAAAATAATAAATATTATTAGGTACTTCAATGTTCGAAATATGGAAAGAAATATTTTCTAAGAAAACTAATAGTATAAATAAAATTATTATTGATATTATAAATTATTCTACAAAAATGCATGACAAAGACACTAGGTGGAGTAGAGTAGAAACCAATAGAGTATAAGAGTATACACACTGTTTGCGTTTTAAAATAATTAATACGACTACCAAAGAACCTAACCGGTACCACACATTATTTGTAATTTATATTCTATATGCAGTAGTCGAAATAACAGTAAACGACTCAATACACACTATACACTTCAATAAAAAAATATTAATATAATAAACATGGAATCACAGTAAAAACTAAAAATGTACCTATCAATAATATTAATAATAGTGTTTCACTATTTGAACAAATTATTTTCACTCAAAATTAATTTGTTTTAATGGACATCTGTACAGTGCATGAGTGTGGTTTGAAAATATATAATAATATGAAAAGGCACCTACCTAATATATTGTTAAACCATAAATCTTATTATATTTTTTAAAAATTCAATTTGTCAACAAAAAATACAAAATCGGATTGGTGAAATATTTTACAATAGTACACCTACTCAAATATATTTCGAAGAACAAGAAATAATGAATCGCATCACTACATATACCATAGGTATATTGTTGCCGCACGACTTTCTTACAATTACAAACATAAAGAAAACTCCGGAGAACACTGTTGAGTTTAAGTTGGCGTTAATACATTTGTTATATTATGTGTGCGTGTGTGTGTGTGTGCAGTGTATAAAACGAGATACAAAATAAGTACACCACTATAATATAGTCTACTCGTGCAACCGCACACACTGACATCGACTGAATTGGATGAAAGGATTTATTCTTAACTAATATTTATCGACACCAATTACCCATTTTGTTGACACCGATTTTAAATTCGATTGTAAAATATTGCAATAAAATATTTGTCTTCGAGAAACAAAAAAAAAATCGGGCGTTAAGATAACAATAATAATATGTCGTTGGAACCATTCGGTTCGATTTTTGATTAATAAGCGATTAAATTAATATTATCTCACTATAAAACTTTGAATACGTTTCTGACAATAATAATAATTGAATACACCGTAGTTATGTAAAAACAGGTTCTAAACTACACACATAACGAGAATAATAATGATTTTGATTTATGTGTTTTCATAAAACTATAAACATTTACGATTACGATTCCTAACGAATCGTCAACTTGATCTACATTTTACTGATTTTGGTACTTATATAATAATAATTATATATATACGAGTCCTAGACTAGAAAATATATTATGGTGCCGAAAATATATTAATTTACTGACGAAATGAAAAATCCGCTTTTTCTCTTTGTTATCTGTGCCATATTATAACGATACTCGACTCCGAGTAGACGAGTATGGATATAGGTACGCCACCATCGCCAATCTGTATTGCATGTACAGCAACAGAAAAAATATTATATATTTCATATGTATATAGTATGTAGTATAGCCGTGACGTTTCGATAAAATAATTTTCGAACGTAAGCAAATAATATCATATTATATAGTTGCAAGTACCTATATCTACAACTGTTCTATTTATAATGGTTGAACTGTTGAAGACTACTGCATGACTCGAGACTATTACATTTTGTAATTCATTACGTTTACTAATATTTTCTTTATATAATTTTACCATGTACGTATATATATGTGGGACCTTATCGAACCTATCTGGGCTATGATAATAAAAAGACTTTCCCGAGTGCACTTGTTGACGAGAAATATAATGTTAATATCGTAGATATTTTATAGAAATGGTCTCGTCTAAATTTGTTTATTATTACTATTATTATTATTATTTTCATACGTCTGCTCCCGATAAAAATATGTTCCACTAGTGTTTATACACGTTTCCTATAGGTGCGAGCTTGACTATGGTGAGTAAATCATTTTTTTCACATTGATAATATTGTATTCTTTTTTTATAATACAAATAGAATACCATCATTACGTATTGCTTTTGATACAATAAGATGATATACGTTAGATACTTGTCCATGTTAAATGCATATTAATGTAGCTACTATAGAAATAAAATCGTCACAAATTTCAACTAAAAAAATTGAATTAATTATTCAAACCCGTAGCTTACTCCACATTTATTCAATTCTAACCTTCAGTATACCTACTGAAAAACTGATGAAAATCACATTTTCAAAAACGTATAGTAACTTATTTTTTCTCAAACGAAAACGTCACATATTTTGGCAAATATTGATATTAAGTACTTATATAAAAATCAAAAATCTATAGAATGGGTTTCAATTATTCTATTTTATTTTTCTTGAACCAATCAATATTAACACTAATACCTACATCTATTAGAAAAGTCTATGGAATATATTTATAGTTTATACTATCATAAATTGGTAAGGACTTGTTTTATGGACTATGGTTAATAGTTATACGACACTACACTAGTATACAGTAAAATTCAACGAAATATGGTCTGCTCAACCATAACTGAATATATCATTTTTATATTGTTTTTCATTGAAAATAAGGTACTTATCTATTTAAACAACAAACACCACAAGTTATAAAATGTCATAAACTCACAATTAACAATCAAATAAGCCTTTGAAAACAAAATGGTCCTTAAATATATGTTAGGTATACTTATCATGATGTGGTGAGGGGGAGGGAAAGAGTGTTCAAAAAATTATTCCGATATGTAGGTACCTAGGTTCCTAATTTATGTCATTAACAAATCGTTCCAGAACTATATATATATCATAAAAACCCACCTCCTTCCAAAAACAGTTTAATATCGGTCTTACCTGGAACTCGAATCGCGAAAACTCCGCAGCCGTATCAATGGTGGTGTTGGCCAGCCCCAGAACCGGGCATGTGTCTCTGTCCACAGTGGCCGTCATCGGCGCTACCCTGTGTTGCAGGGCGACGCCCGGCCGCTTTCTGTGCCCAGACGGTGCGACGTCATTGGCTGACGAATCGTCGTCGGGGCGCTGTGGCCACTCGATAGCCGGCAATAACGCGGCCGGCTGTGGCCGGTCGTCCGCACGACCACCGCCTCCGACACCGACGCCGGACGACAAGCCATTGTAGTAGAAGCCCAGCGTGACCAGCGTGCTGAGGGCCAGCACGACGGCCAGCAGCCGCTTGGCCACTCGACCGCCGTTCATGTCCACGGTTCGTGTCGGACGACGGCCACCATGCGTTTCGGCCGCGGCAGCAATACCGCTATCAGAGCGTGGCCGGGATAAGAGGACGACGACGATAATCGAGAGATGTCTGCACGTGCGAAACTGACCCGTATAATAAAATAATTATTGTCGGTTATTAAGCGTTTTACCGTTGGATATCGACTAAAAAATAAAAATTGTCCTTATATTTGTTATTCTGAGTATAGCGAAGTTAAATTTTCGGTTTAAACTCGACGGGTTCGATTGAACACGACGCGACGCACGAGAGACGACCGGACGGCACACGTTGTCGAACGAGACTGAGACAACGCTGCCGTCGCCGACGACGACCACTGCCAACACGAATACGGCGGCGATGGTGAGCCCCCACGGTGAGTGCGTGTGCGGTTTCAACGAATAACCGCTGCCGTGGACGGTTTCTGCCGGTCGTAAGTCCTTTTAAATATTTTGTATATTATTATAACGATAATAATATTATAATAAGTAATTTTTTTCCACAAAATATACTCCGGTACGTATAATATGTCACCCGCTGGGTAAGACCGCTTCCAGCACTGCCCAACAGCTGATGTCCATGTCTTAACTGCCGTTCGACGCACGTTATATAAATAAAATGTCGTATTAAAACGACATCGACCAAGCATAGGTACACCAGAACTGCTTAACACACAAAATATCAAATTTTGTTGTATATCAGAAAACAAGAAATAAAATATATTTTTAAAAGCCGAATTGGCCCGAACCCTTAACACCAAATAAAATATATTCACAATATGCCTAATGTAGCACATATTATCGTTTCAGAATATTTTTTTTTTTAGAGGCTTAATATATGTTTTGTTGTTGCTGCAGTCAGGGCAGGGCTATAATGTGGGTGATGGGTGTGTAAACAAATTAAAAGATAGATTTAAATCTTTTGTATTATATATTTTATAACTATCTTAATTCTATATATGGCTAAAAGTTATATAAAATCTCCAATGGTACAATTCTAAAAAACTTACATGTTTAACTTGTTGGTACTCGCGGTCAACAGTAAATATTCAGTATACCTAATATGGAAATCAATTAAAATTGGGTGTATAATAAATTAGAGTTTTAGTAGGGTTATTATTTTCTGATTCTATTCGAAAAAATGCTATTACATACAATGAAAAGTCAATTAACAAAAAAAATAAAATCATTTTAATTTTTCTTTCTTCTAATTGTTTGGATGTCCCATATACAATTTAGATAAATATATTCGAAAAAAACATCAATTAATTAATATAGACATTATAACCTACAGAAGAAACTAGAACAACAGAATTTCTGATTAAGAAGCTAATGGTAAATTTTTTTTTTCTAATGAGGAAAAAATTAAGAAATAAGAAAGAAACAAATAATAAAATATCGTCGTAATTGCTCAACTAAATAAAACATAACATAGAAGGAATAATATACTGAATTACGTGACAAATTTTTTTTTTCTAATGGAGATTCAAGCTAATAAATATCAGAATACACAAATTTCTCAATCCTCTAATGACCTAATATGTTGAAATTTCCTTAAGAATATTAATTTGTATGCCATATTATAATGTACGTTGTAAAAAGGAAAAGGAGTTCAATCATAATATATTTATAGATACATTGTGGACATAAACTATTTTTAGTTTAGTTATACACACCTAATTTGATATTTAAAAATATGATAACTTATTAGTTGTTTGTGCAGTTAAAAAACAGTATTCTATCTGATACATTTTTAATTTATAATACAAAATTATGACAATTACTCATCATTAATATTAATAATGTTGGGGTTTGTACTTTGTATTGCCTCGAATACCTTGATAAACGATCAATTACACAGGAGTCATTTCCAAGAATAGCGAGTCATGGTTTTGGTAAGGGTTAAAATGTATATAAAGTCTTGGTTTCCTTACAAATTATATGATTTCGGCCATCGGGTTACCAAATACCAAGCACTAGTTGTTACTTGTTGTGATATCTTTACTTTGTAATTTCAGCTGTTCTCTTATAGTCTTATTGCATCGATGAATCGATATGCTCTGCAGGTGTAATGACTACAATTTAATACTTGTCATTACTAGGTTTTATCATTTTAAAGAAACTATGCCATTCGAACATGCTCGTAGACCGTATAATATTATAATGTTGTGCCTACTAAATAATTGTAAATTTCAAACGAGTGCTGGCGAAACACTTGAAAAATGTGTAGCTCGCCTTCTTGATCGTTGCACATGGGGTTTATTTACCCGCGATGCCGTGTACTCTTATAGAAGGGGAAGGTCAAGTCAACCAATAATGATATGATAAAAAAATTAAAAAAATAACTTCAAAATTAATTTGAAAATATTACCAATATTTTTTTAAAGCAAAAATATAAAACAATGTCATCGATCTACATATCGTGGGTGTAATAACTAATAGTTAACCGTTGTATCAACAGAGAAAAAGTCACTTGTTACACCTGAATACCACCTAAATTAATGTTATATTTATAATGAGCAATAGTGGGGATCAAACTGCAAATAATAATAATAAAATTAAAAAAGATTATTACTGTTTAATAAATTAGGGGGGTGCCCTTCCATTTCCATTCGAAAAATTCTAAATACATGTCATTTTTTGACGTATATATTATATAGGTTATGTAGGTATAATATAGGTATAATATATATATTATATATTATGTAGAAATGCGTGAATATCATCGATAAACAAAAGGTTTTTATATTCAGAACGAACAAAAGAATAATAATAATATATGATTATTATTGATTTTAAACGGGGAAATGAAACCCGGTTGATATTACTGTCAGGGAGGTAAAATTTTTTAAATATTTTACTTTTTAATTATCCTTGTGTAGATAGGTAATTACAGGAATTGCATGTCACCGGGATTGTTTATTTCGGTATTTTTTTTTGTATAGACACGTATTATATATAGACATAAATACTCACCAAATTAATGATTTTCAAGTAATGTTAAAACTAGTTTGGCTTATATATGATGCTTATAATTGTTATAGTTTTATGGGAAAACAACACTTGGTGATCCGCCAAATAAAATATTTTTGAAATAGAATTAATTAATTTTGAACATGAAACTTGGATATACAAGATTATTAATTATTGTGATATTAGCTATTTAATGAGTTGTTAAAATGATCAGTCATAATCGAGTGATTACAATTTGAACTATCATCGATAAAAAAAATATATGCAATACTAACTATAGCTACTAGTAGACTTGACATTTTTATACGAGTACAATGGTTAGTTTTACTACATTTTAATGCATAAAAGCCCATTTATGAAATAATTTAACTTATTGTTTAATGTGTATAGATGAAAAATTACCATTGATTCAATTTCAATATAGGTATTGGATATTTACGTCCTATTTTTTTGAAAAGTATATTATTATGCTTCATTAATTTTTGGAACTAAAAACATACTAATAATGAGCATTTAATTAAAAATTGAAATGTTATTGTGGTTTAACCAACAATATACAATAGGATAAAAAAAATGGAGCAGTAAAAGATGTAGTTTGAACTGCAAGTTTCTTAAAGTTACTAAGAGCCAGCCAGTAATAAAAGTAAATACACATCGAATATGAATATTGTCCACTTTAAAAAAATATTCCATTTTATATATATATATATATTGCAATGGTGTCACCGAATTATTATTTTACAGTTATCTTTTACCTATTATATATAAACTTAACTTAGAGCGTAGTAATAAGTAAAATGTAGATCATTCATGAATAGATATTGTATGAATCATTTTGGTGTTAGCTATAAAATGTTGACCTCATAAATGAACATATATATTTGCGCAACTTAATGAATATAATATAATATTATTTTCTTTATAGTAATTAGTATTTAGTTATCATAATTATGTCGTGTAGTATTTTTAATTTTTTTTTATCAACAAATAAAATAATTTTGATAAGAAATATTTGTAACACACGTTGGGCATACTAATCTGCTCGTAAATCAATTAAAATACAGCGACGTGTGAAGAAGGCTGCATAACGTATAAAATGAAATGAATTGTCTCTGAAGACTTACACGCATGGTAATTATATATATAAATAATAAAACATTTTATAACCAAATAATGTTTCTTAAATTCTGTGTATTTCATAAAACGAAAACAAATAGTAGAATAAAATATGGAAATGATCTAAACAATTAGTGGTTCATCGATAAATGATGAGAATTATCAACATTCATATAGTTAAAAATAAAATAAAAATATAGTAAAGAGTTCAAATAAAATAACTTAATTTCGTTAGTTTGAAAATGCCATGTCCTCTTAATGACTAAATCCCAGTGATTAGGAAACTTCATTAATTGTCCTCTTTGGCTGACCGTTGTCATTACTGTAATATTTATATCCTTGATGGTCCCATCTCTTGTAAAATTGATCCTCGTTTTCTCCTTGCACTAATTAACTTCAAAGTTCTTTTACGTTTTACTTGTCAAAACACTCAGTTACACATACATTTTTGCTCAAACAAATATCTGATAAACTTGATGAGTGCATTATGATTAATTACTCACAAATATAATCTCTATTTATTTAGATAATTTTTTTTTAATTTCATTGTTTGAACATAGGTAGGAACTAAATGTTTTTACAAAGTTTTACTTGTATATTTACCAAAGGTGAACAAATACATCTTCTTATTAGTGGTCTGATTGGTGTTCTAGGAAGTTGTTTCGTGGTAAGCGGGTGGTTATAGTAAAGGTTTTGATGTTTTTTCACCGATTTTTCTATCCTGGTTTAATTCTTTAATTTAAGTTATCGTTGGAGTTGTTGTATTGGTTTATTACCCATTTTGACCTTACAGATAATATCATGTCGTTGTGCAGTTGTTTGTTTCTTACAAACTAAGGGGTGTTGAGTGCAACACTATTAAAAATTTGTTTTATAGAGATTACAACCTTTAAAATTTTGCTGGAAAACATTAATGCATCTTAAAATTTGCATGAAAATTTATGTTTCATTTTTCAGTGTTTTTTTTTCATTTTCTTCAAGATAAAAATCGAAGTACACATTCAACATTGGGCTCATCCTCGTTATATCATATGTGTATAATAATAGATAAAATATATATTATGATGCTTAAAATATTGATATGCTAATAAATAATATATATTATACATGAATGAAAATTACTGAAATACAGAGAACGAGGAATAAAAATTGTATATCATGAATTTTACATCTAATCCTATAGAATAGAAATACCTATATTTTATAGTTAAACAATAAGCAATAATCAACCGTGAAGGAAAACAAATTTGTGCAACAATTCATGCTCTGATTAGTATAATAGTATAAAATTATTTTAGTATAATATATAATATAGGTGTGGACGTAAATAGGGTTCTCAAATGTACAAGGTTTTTGAGCCTAAACTGTTTCAAAAAGTGAGTGTGGGTGGTCCATGTGTATAAAATATCTATGAAGAAATTCAAACTAATCACTAATTAAATGTTAATTAATATAGGCAATATTGTACATTTATATACGGTTATATTCTAAAAGCTTATTAAAAAAAATACTTGTTAAAAGTAAAAAAATAATATGAAGGTACTAACTATGATAATGAACAATGTGGTTAAATTAATACATATAGTAGATACACAAATCAAAAATCAATATTTAACAGAACTGTAAAATTTAATTTAATGTAAAAAATGTAAATGCTCAAAATACCAATAATGCAACAAAAAAAAATTCTTTTACTAATGTCCTAGTTGTCGATGTATTTTAGATCAATAAAAAAAATAATAAGAAATCAATATTCATTAATAGTTTCATCTGTTTATATATTCTTCAGTAGTGACAAGTGGATGACTATTAATAGTTTCATACAATTTCTTATATTAAAAATGCTAAACACATATATCACTAACAGACAACAAATTATGAATAATTCACATAAATATAGTGAGTTCAATTTACAAAACACAATAGGTACGATTGTAATTTGTCAGCCGTCAGACATCACTATAGAGTATTCTATGTGGACTGGCCGTCTGAGATAATACTTATAGAAAAATGAATTTATAGGTTGGACAATACCAGTGTTATAACATAGACATTATTTATGCAGTCGTATCTAATAAGGTACCTACGAATAAGCAATAATTAACAACTAACAATATAAAATTGAATGCATATTTTATAATTGTATCTTTTGTATATTAATATATTATATAGTAAATCATAAATATATATAAAATATCTTTAGGAGGGCTTGAAATGGCTCAGACGGCTTAGTCCTCATTAGCTCCCCTATTTATTTCCGATTGATGATATAGGTAAACTCGGTACTCACTGCGAGTAACTCGCCGTTTGTTTATGTATCAAACGAAGCAAGGTATTGAATTTTTTTTTGCTAGCACGTTAATTTTGTCAAGGTCCGAAACTGGAATTAAAACTGATAATTGCTGCACTGGCATCCAGAGTCATGGGTACCTATAACTACACACGTCATATGAAAAAAAGAGAAAAGAAAAATAATTACCGGTACTGCCTTCCATCTGTTGTCTATACAGACTATTAAGTCTAGACATAACATATTATTATTATTATAGCAGATACTCAGAAAAACGTCTTTTGGTCAATTATATCATGGTTTACAGAGGGCACTACCGTGCCGTAGTGCTGCAGTAGCCATAGATATTATATAATTTCATAATTAAAATATCCATTGTCTATAATTATTTCTGTAGTTAGACGCGTTCCTTTGACATATACATGTACTATTCTTTATAATAAAGTGACCGAAATTTTGGAAGTTACGCGTCGATAGATATACATTATATAATTTAATCGTTGGATAATGTTTATTTGGTATAAACATAATTCAATTACAACATATTATTAATGTAGATTAACTTTGGTGTTTTTAATTCAACAGGGATAACAATTTAATAATAAATCATATACCTACTTCAATCGGCAGTACTAAAATGTACGATTAATAATATTTGTAGTAACTTTTAATTAATTATTGTAAGTATGCATACTTAGTATAATACAATTAGTGTATAATTATTCCTCAAATATGTCGAAATTATAAACTCTTCAACATACAATTATTTGTATTGCAGTTTGATTTAATAAATTGAATGATACTTCACGTAATACTTGTGAAGCACTTTAAGAACTATATTGAACCGATATATTATTATATAGATGTATAGGGACCCGTCACTCTAATTCAAAACTAAGATTTAAATTTGTGGTTGAATACACAATCGATTCCGTATAACATAAACACCATAATTCTCATATTATCATTATTATTACTCTTACTATTATGTAGGTATTATTATTATACTTTATTATGATACTATATTATAGACTAGAATACTTCGTTTGTAAATGGTCGTTGATCGTTAAAAAACATTAGTTCGTACTTATTCCTAAACAAATGGATACATACCTAATTAAATAGTCGTAGAAAATATTATCTAACAATATTATATAGGTACCTATAGCCTATAGGGAAGAGCGAATGCGCGTTTTCGATATAAATCATAATTTGACTTAATAATTATACATATGCTATACCTATAAGGCTATAAGCCTATAAGTACCTATATGTGTTTATTACAGTGTGAATATAATACGATATTGAGGCACTTGCGATTTCTATTTTAATATTCATTACATTAATTTACTAAGCTTGTATACTATACAGAATAACAATATACATTGCACATTTTAGGGAATGTGTTATACTGTTGTTCGTACTGCCGCAACGTGTTATGATTTATAAACATTATGTATACATTACATTCGGTGGTTACTGGTTACAAAGTGTGTTTATAATAACTAATGAGTTGCAAAGGCTTGGACCGGACTGACCCGCGTCTGACCCAGCCCATCCGGTCTTTAAAACCGGACAAGTCTTCTAAACACAAATGTCGGGACAGGATATAATTTATTGCCCGCTTTTCCCTGGCCGAATTCTCGGAATATACACGATTTATCAGACTTGTGAATCACACGAAAGCGCGTGCTCGCACGTTAAATTTAGCAAACTTTTTAGTCATCATATAATACGAATGAAATATGAATATTATACTTGCGAGTTGTATCAGAAATAGGTCGGTTTGGTCGGGCCAGTGTGGCCTTCATGATAACAAAGCTTTGATAATTTTCAAAAAAAATATATAATAATAATAATAATAATAAAAAACACACTGCACAATAGTGACCCCAAAAATATATGGTTTTTAATTTTTATTGTTTGGGTAGAGGTGGTGCTGCAGCGGTACGAAATTGTTCCTCTCTCGGGCTTTTAAAACACAAGCTTAAATCAAATTTACACGCAGAGTAGTTATCGTCGAAACGTTCAGGACATGACGATTTTTAACTCTCTACCAACTGTAATTAGTGGCTAACAATTATAGGTATAACTATAGATATAATGTGTCATAAATCATATCACAAATATTCTTAATCGTTTTTAGATAACTATATACCTATTAACGGACTAAAAAGATATTTTTTAAATAAAAACATTATCACTTCATTGTGTACATATTATTATTATATTTGTGTTGACTCTGTAAAGTTAAAAACAAGTTATATTAATATTAATAATATTATCATGATTTTTAAGGTGACGATGTCACGGCAGCGTCGTATTATCTTTCGTTAATTATGTTATAAGGGATTTAAAATTTTTTTTTTTAAAAGTACATCTGAGCCATTATAAGGCGTATACTTAAAATATTTTAACATTGAAATTCCCATTATTCACTCAAGGAATCGTCTATATCAAATAATATAATAAATTGAAGGCTTTGCAATGTGTTGAAATAATTTAAAATGTAAGTTCCGTAAAATAAGACATAAATATTGTATTTAAGAATATAATTCATACCATATTATGGTATAAACAAGCAAATATTTAACAGTTGTTTTCGAAATGATATTTCACAATAGTTCTTTTTAAAGTTAATAATATTGACGTTTAATATAAAATTCATAAATCTAATTTAATGAATCAGACGTGACAATACAATAATTATACTTGTTTAATTCACATAATATTATTTAATTGTTTTATTTTTTTAAATATAAGTTTATATTCTTGAAATGCTTGTTTATTATTGAGAAAAAATAGATTAATAAATAATAATTATTTAAAAATATTTCAATGACTATTCAACCAATAATAGACACATTCGACATGTTCCAGAAAATAGTATATCGTCCAAATCAAAGAAAAAACAAGTATCATCATTGTAAAATATTAATGTTAAGTTTATTATGGTTGGCATTTATGAGTTTATTGAGTATGTTTGTACAGACATTAATTCACTAAAAGTCAATGTACAATATAATACTATAATTTATCCCCTCTATTAATATTATTATTGTTGCTGAATAATACACAAAATCAACTAGAACTTATTGACACTTACTTAATGGTCGATATTGTTTTCCTAAACCTTTTCGATAAAACCAAACGTTTTGGCATTTTTCGAAATCAATTAGGTACTAATGTATAACTATGACTGTACAATACCTTCAACTATAGGTTTTATAGTATTATAATATATTTATAATAAAGTTCTAAAAACTAATACGTATAATATTATGTAGTACTTAATGCTATTCATACATTTTTTTTATTCCACTTATTGAGCTTATGTAAAACTTTTTATTGTTCTTACACCACTACAAGGCTGATTGTTAACAAACTAGAAATTGTGCATTAATCAAACTGTTAATTTTGTGCTTAAAATTATGTTTGATGAAAAATGTCGAACCGCGTGGAATGAGTGATGACTTGCGGGTGAGCGGTTCGACGTGTTTCCACGCCATTTTGAAAACTAATAAATTTCAAATGGAACGAACGATAATTAAGTCACTCGCCAAACTCCTCCCATGTAACAGTGTTTTAATTAAATTATGCACGTGTTTCGTACTTTCCGGTTGTTCATTTATATAATTATATGTTTTCAGATGTTTAGAGATATTTATTTTATTGTGTTGAAACGAGTTAAAGTTTAAAATCGTAAAAATCTGAAAAAAAAACAAAAATAAATAAATAAATAAAAGATTACATTGTGTCTGTTTTTAATTATTCACATCCTCTTTTATTACACATATTACTAGTATTGCTATTGAAATTTTTTTCAAAGTGTTTAAGATGTAAAGAATTTATCTTTTATGCCATAATAATTAGTATTCACGAGACCGTATGCAAGAAACAATTAAAATTTGTGCACATGCTTTTAGTCGGTTAATTTTTTTTTGTTTTTATCTGTTAACTTCGTATTAATTATTCAAGTATACGCGTCGTTATTATGAAAATAAAATTATAAAGAATAATATCATAAAACAATGTTAAAAATGACAGAACAGAAAAAAACACCGTTTATAATAAGTAGGTGTAAGGTACTTACGATAGTTACGGACAACTGTTGTTCTGTGAGCTCACCTCATGACGGATACTCGTTTTGCTTTGCTCGTTTCAGAACCGAATAAGTTAATATTAGGTTGTCATTTCAGTCTTAAACTGAGTGTTTTTTTTTTGTTTTAATTACGAACTTATTACAAAACACGTTTTGGGAAAACGATTGCGAGCCGCGGGGCTAGATGTGATAACATTTGTTGTTTAGTGGCAGCTGCAGGTGGTATAGTGTACTACAGTAATTCTCAACACTTTTTGAATTGATAACTCCCTAAATTTCTTATAATGGCATCTAAAAAAATTTTCTTATATTCATTCATGCCTAGATTATAATAAACTATCATGTGTTGGTGATCCTAAATAATTTAAACAAGTTTATAATAATAATGTATGTACCTACTTTAGACTCAAGTTAAACATAGTAATATAGCAACTAAGATACTATTCAGCAGCTGATTTTTGTTATCAGTAGCCAGTAGGTAACTAAAATTTGATAATTCTTTTGAATTTCTTTCACACCCGTTCATGAACTACAGAGTTACATCGAGTGAAAGTATTCATATAATTTAATTTGAAGGATAAAATTAGCCATCTATAATTATAATGGGAAAACAGGAAATTTTTGAGTACCTACTATTCAGTCCTCAAGCACAGAGGAATATTATTCCTTTGGATGATGCAATAAAAGAAAATAAATGAATAAATAAATAAAAACTCAAAGATAAAATAATATTTTTAATACCAATAGTGTTATTTTTACTTTTAAAAATAAAACGATAACTAACTTAGGTCCTATTTATACAAATATAAGTGAATATATTAATATATTATGTACAATTTTCGGTATCCACTGATCTAATGGCAATCTTAACAGGTAACCTATATTGTTTGTTCATATATTTTATACTATTCTAATATCCCTTACTAGGAAGGTAATTAGTAATTTTTGGTTGTTTTTTATAATATTTAAATAAGTCAGTAGAAAAATATTAAAAATAATTTGGGTAAGTTGTGGATTGAATAAAAACTTATTACTTTGAGTTTAGTTTATTTATTATTTATGAATAAAAAAAAAATGCAAATATATTGTCGTATAAAGAAAATTATTTACATCATTTTAAGTACGTAATTAGTGCGTATTGTGTATTTTTGTATTAACGAGAATACGTATTTAAAACATATTTTATAGAATAATACTAGAAGTTGTTCATCAATATTTTAATTATATAACTATAACATTGAATACGATACTATAGTCCATACTAATTATGTAACCGGTTATCAAGTATTAAAACTCGAAAATGAATTTTATAAGTATTAAGGAAATAATCATTTATTTAATGTGAGATACTGAAAGGTATACCAATTACATATTTTATTTGCAATTCGGATTTGTTACTTTAAATTGCATTTGTTATAGTAACAGTTTTGTTATATGTTTACATTTTATGGTTCTATTGATTCCAAAATCCATCAATTTTAAACTGAAATATTTTGCGAATAAATATTTATTATTATATCAGGTATTAATAATTATTACCACATTTTAAAAACATGAAAATATTATGATGAAACAGTTATAAACAGTTATACCTATAAAGATAAAATTAAAATATTATAATTAAATTATTCTAATAATATGTTATTCAGTAGAGGTTCAGACTATTAATTTCTTTTCACAACCTTTTGGCGGCTCTCAAATTAGTAAGGATACAGGGAAAATTATTATTTTTTGATGTGTAATTTTATATCATACATCAATATTAAATCGTGACACTACAAATTTAATAATTATTATTATGCATATGAAACTGAAATTAAATGTTTTATGTTAAGAATAAAATAATATATTAACTGTGATCATCATATTATTGTTTTTCCCTCTTCTGTGTTGTGACGACCACAGTTCTAATACCTCTGCCATACAAGTTTAAATTCAAAAGGAATATTTTTAATAAAATCTAAGACTGAAGATTATTTTATTGTTAAAACATATATTTTACTATATCTAAATAAATTTGTTTCTCAAAAATAACTTGACTTCATTTATGAACATCAAATTTAAATACACAATCAAAATTCGATGTAGATAATTTTTATTATATTCTCGTGTATAGCCAATTCACTACATCTTTTGTTTATCTTTTTGGCGGTCCAATGCCAGTAGTATTCAGTCATACTTATTACGTATTGAAATTTACCGTTTTAGCTTACCTTCATAAATCATTGTCTTATAATATTATATAGGTTATATAGTGACGCAAGTATATTATGTATAATGGGTATTATATATCCACATAAGACAAGTTTACCCAGTATTGTTTGTATTGAAATTGAACTGATTTAGGTTAGGTTGGGTAAACTTGTCCAGAGTATAGAGCGTATTATAACGTAGGTTATAACCTGCGTAATGCGTTATGGGATATATTATACAAGTATGTCTATACGATTTTCTATAAATGCGTGATCAATGATTAGTTAAACAATCTCGGAATAAAGTCTGCTTTTGACTTTAAGAAATAAATATAATTTAGACAACATTTACTTCATTTGTAGGTTCAAATGAAAGTTTATGTTTAAAGTTAATTTCAAATCATTTATTTCAGTGTGAATTATATACAATAGGTACCTAATATGCATTTATATAAATATATTTTAAAAAGGTGAAATTATAATTTATTCTTAACAGAGTGATTCACCAAGCATGCTCATATATGCTGGATTAAAATTGAAGTATACTGCGTGACTTACTAACTTACTATCTAACTTAAATAATCATGTTTTTCTAGCTCAAAGCGTTTTCAGAAATCTATAGGTACAATGGGATTTTCTTCTTTTTCTCTTTCTTCGTTTTTATATTATTAATTAAAAACATTTAAAATTCTGGAACAATTGCAAGACTATTTGGCATATCGCATAATATACCGAATTATAAAAAGGGTTTCTTTCATGAATTTAAGTATAATCATAAGACGGTTTTGAAATTGAAAAAAATAATTCAATATGATGCTTACTTAAAGTTTAACCTTTCACATTTCAGATATTAGATACTTATTATATGACATATTTTAATCATCCATCCAATCCCTAGTGTTGAAGCAGTGTTATATCACATGCACTGATTATTTCATGTACTTTTTTGTTAAGCCGAATTTAAATGTGAAAATATAATCTATAGTAATTTTTTTCGGTTTAAATATGTTTTCGGACAAGTTTTAAATAGATTTAACTCAGTGGTGGTAATGTTTGGCTTTTATACAGTTTCAGTAGGTATAGTACCTATTCGTTGTACTTAATTATCAAAATAGTGAAAACAAAAAAAAAAAACGTTTTTACTATACCACGCTATTTGATGTGGGTAAATCTTGAGAGAAATTACCTTTGAAAATGGTACAATGTGCAGGCCTTACTGATTACATTATATTAAAATTTTTTTAAAAATAAATATTTTAAACATAAAAGTTTGTTCACAGTTATAAAAATAAGTTTAGTCATTATGGAGTTTAAATAACTTTTTTTTTAAGAAGAGTTTAGTATACAAAAGACAAGGAAACAGACGTATTACGAGAGTGTTAAATTTCGTAACAAAGGCTCTCTTTTGCGGTGACGTTCATATAATGCATTAAACTTTGTTAACAAAGCTTAATTAGTATTCCCGGTCACCATCACGCAAACTGTGTTTTGAGTAATTGCAGTAGAATAAAAGGGTAACAGTTTAAAAGTATTGTTGTTATATAATTGTGTTTATTATTTTATATATTATTATACTTTTACAGCTTAGTCTCGATAATTTTGTATGATTTTGTTGTTTAAGTAATATACCTAATCAATCGTCCAACTGGCCATGTTACTGAGATGTAGATATAATAGTTTTACCAAGCAAATGTTAATTAAATAATATCACATATTATTATGAATATGAGTACGTTTACATAAATATAATAATATAATAATTTTGTTATTTTATCCATATTTAATAACGTTATTGGTTTGTTCGCGGAATTGCCTTTTTTTACTGACAAACTATTTAACAGGCAAAAGCCATATGTGAGCTTGTGAACATCTGATAGTTGACAAAAAAAAAAAATCATATTTTATCAAATAATTTATTGCTTAGTGATCCAGAATCAAGGGATACCTACTTAAGTTAACTCAGAAATTATTTTTTATGTTTTTAAATTTTAATAATAATATTGATATCAGGTAAGATTCTTCCTTTTAGTAAATAGTAAAATAGTACACAGACTTTATAAATTAAAAATACATGAAATTTAATTAATTAATCTTATCATCAAAATATTTCACAATGTTTGAGAAACAAATAAATTTACTTAGTGAATCATTTATACATTTTAAAATTCATAAGTATCTAATACAATTAATAATGAACAAGTGGAAGCAATGGGGAAGTGTTTTCGTTTCAAGGTGTAAAAAAAATAATTTGCACTTTTAACAATGTAAGTGCCCAGCTAGTAGCTGCATACGGTATAAAAATGTATAAGAGAGTGTTTGTTTTGAAAATTATATAGAATTCAATAGATATATTTAAGTTACGCGTATATTTTAAAATTCATAAACATCATTAATATTTTCTCCTTGCTTTTTATTCTTAAATATTTTAATGAACTCGTTAACTTAAAAGCTTACAAAATTATTTTTATTATTTATAATTTTTATTAGACTAAATGTTAAGTTTTACATATAAATTGTAGTCATTTTTAAAACTGTCATAGCTTTATATTTAAATCGAAGCACACATTTTTGGGATTCACAGTTTTATCTTTATTTTTTCACTTCCATTATTTTTTATAGAAAATTTTTTTATTGTACATGTAATTCAAAAAGACCGTTATTATACATGAATAATATTATACTGAGTGTTTCATACTCATTTAAAAAAAATATAATTGTTCTAATTACTGAAGCCTATATATATAAGGAATCCCACGAGGATTTGTAAATTTAAATTGGTGTGATAATTCAGATTCCATTATACCTTACCATTTTAAATTAGTAGTCAAATCTTGGAGGGACAGTCAGTTTATATAACCCAGTACTATAGTAATTAGTAGCATTAAATTTTTAACGTTAATTATTTTAGAATACTTATTCGTTTTAAAAAAAATATTTCTTTTATTTAGAATTTTATACATACCCAAAGTGATATGAATTTTTAATCGCTTACTTCTACTTCGGTAGTCTAATATAATAATGTATAATTTTTAAATAATAAGTGGTAACTCACATTTTATGTTATTATATAAAATATTTTTTCAAAAGTCTATACTAGTTAGTTATAAAAATACAATGTTTACTGTTTGGACAATTTAACATTATGACATATTTATACACGTTGTCTAAATTCATTAATATAATTTACAAATTTTCAATTTTTCTTTCAAAAAAACTAACTTCATACTACCTAGTTTTTGTCAATATAAGGAAATATAACTATTATGTTCATCTAAAGTAAAATATTATGTAATTATTTTTTTAAAGTTCTAAATAGTCATTTGTGTTATTAAAATAAAACAAATAAATAATGTATGAGGAAAAATCAGAATAATAACAAAAAGAGGAACTTGATTTACATTATTATTATTAGGTATTTAGCTATAAGTATTTCATGTTGTTCATGACACATAAAGTTATACTTATCTATATTGTGTACTGTGTACACTACAAAAATAAACTTTGATTAGGTACCACCATAGTGCATACGACATTTTATTCGAATAAATATTTAACAAAAATGCGTTTCAGACAAATATTTAAATCGTAATAAATTCAACAGCTATGAGTAGGTATAGTTTTTTCAGTAGGTTTAGTAAATATTTCATATAAAGAAAATAATAAACGCAGCGGCAACACACTGTATTTCTCAGATTGTCATAAGTTATATTTATGCTGTATATGCGTCTAGTTACGTTTGTTACTACTCTGTTTCTTATTTCAGATTCTTAACTGAACCAAAAACACATCTATATAGAACATTGATGGATGTATGATAATATTTATTTTTTGAAACCTCGGGTTTGGACAGTATAAAAATGCTACAAAGTTTAATGTAAACTTGTATGTATATTCTAGATAGATTAGTGATTGGACGCAGATGGTACGTCTTTTAACAAGTTATTTTTCAAAATAATCTCGTAGTGGTTTTCCAGAAAACCTATAATGACGAAAAACATAGCGAACACAGCTGAACATAATATACATATATACCTAGATATTCTTCATCATTCATTGTATTTTGAACGAATTAATTACTAACATTTTATATTTAAATACTTTTTATTTTGAGACACATGATAAATCAGCTGTTGTATATAAAGTACGGCAGGCACTCGTATTATAATTGTGAGTAAGTCTACTCTCTAGTTTCTGTACCTATTCATTACGATGTTTAAATGTCTTCGTTTATAAAAATGGTATGTCGATGTTTTGAATGTGTCCTAAAAAACAAGAAAAATTCTATTTAATGCACTAATTTAACTATTAATATAACAAAACCATGAAAAATGTCCTTGAAAATTGTGAATTACGTTATGTTAGATAAAAATAATAAAACATTAATCTATATTTTGTATAATTTAAAGTAAATAGAATAATGATTTATGGTTTTGTTAGTTGATTAAGTTTTTTTTGCTATAAAAGTACTATCGTACTACACAATCGTATTATTCTGCGTTATCATGATTGTACAAATCCCAAATAAAATATATAGGTAAGACATCTATAGACATAAGATATCTACCTAAATATCTGCCTGTTCGTGACGAAAATTTCTTTTGACATACCGTTGTGCGGGCCACATCATTTGTCTGGTACCTACATATTATTCTATAGATAAAAATATAATACGTTATAAAATTGATACGACGGAGCAAAATAAATTATACCCATCTGATTATTTTCATTTTAGTCTGATAGGTTACACTACGTTTTTCATCAAATTGTATCTATTCTCATAAAATAAGCGAAAAATATACTCGAAATATAAAAAATACAAAATGAAAGTTTCATTTTTAAATTCTTTGATGTTTGATGCATATAAATATTTTGGGCAACTTGGAAAGCAATGTTCTAGGAAGAAAGCTGTTTGCTTTTAAATGTGTGTCCTCAAAATCGCCAATTTGTGTGTTTCAGTGATAAACAAAAACTATGAAGTGCTTACAACATACAAAACGTCATCTATATAATATTATAAATATTATAAAAAAATAATTTTTGATGAAAATGATCTCGGGAAAAACTCGTCCGATGGTCATGCAATTTTTTTAAATTATAGAGTATATCGTGGGGGAGGTTGTAAGTGTATTTCAATCCTTACAGGTATCAAAATAGTAGCTCAAAAATGAATATTTTTTTGTTTATTTATAGGGTCAACTGTGGTTGCAGATTACAGTTAATAAGAATAATATTAATTATTATGGTGATTAGCATTTTTTGTTTAGAGTAATATTTTTTCTGACACCGGTATTTATATTATTCACTAATATAATAATATCGTTGTGTGTCGAACGGCAAATAGACAGACTCACGATTCGTAGAAAAACGTTCATACAAACGTGCATACGTAATGAAATGAACTTATAATATAAATATAATTATATTGTGTCGACGACGAGTACGATTGTTTTCATCATATTATACGTATACCTGTTCGTTTTTTCGTTTGACGTAGTACCGTGTGAACATCATAACATTATAAATAATTATCTATAGGGACTTAGACAAATCTTTAATTATTTTAGGTACTTAACGTTATAAACGTATACAATACAACATATTTCATATACATTGATCGAGTGCACTTTTACAGGTCTCGATCACGCGAAAACACAGCATTCGTGTTTGGCCGCAGTACCTACCTACTTCCGGTGCATTATTATTTTTAAATAATCATTTATAATTATTAATAATAACGTTATAAGGCATCCGCGAGACGACTCCTCGATCATAATGTAGATGTCCCATGTAGGTATTGGTATACCTATTATTAATAATAATAAACGTCTACTCAATATACAATATTTTATAGTTGGTACTACATACAACTATTAGTATAATATTATTTTCATTTTTTTATTCTTAATCTCATAATGTATTTCTAAGCACGTTTTACAGTTTATTTTATCTATTATATTTAACCGTATAGGAGTGGAACATTATTAAATTACCTATACGATAAGCGTACTATCTAACGTCATCATATCTATGCTATGATCTATTTTATGTAAATGTATTCATTAACTTTAAACATATATATAAATATGTTGCTTACAATAATAATAATTCGGTAAAATTGTCACAAAACTCGAAATAGGATTTGACATTTCCGGAGACCATCGATTTCGTCCAAATGTCAGGTAATCGACATTTTCTCCTTTTTTATGTTCTGATTGCGTCCTATTGTGAAAAAGATAATTGTTAAATTATTCTATTTAAATTATTATTATGAAGTACCTACTCGTACAACAATAATGACATAAAATTGGAGTGATTAATTAAGCCAAAACTTGTACATAATATAATATCAAAATGTATTATATTGTACCTAGGCATAATAATTCAAACATATTTTAAAAATTTGAGAATTTATACGTATCAATACAGAGCTGTTAAATGTGGGACTAAACAATTATAAAATACGGTTCTTGTTAGTTTTACTAAAATATAAATTTAAAAAAAACATTACAATTAATATTATTAGTAATAGGTATAGTTATAACGTATTATTTATTTGTTCAAGATTCTTATTTATTTAAAAAATTATAGGTTTAAACTCTTAAGTGAAATCAATTTAAGATATTGTTAAGGCGTAATAATTTTATTTTGTAAATTTCTTATATTTTATCTATCAATGATTACTGTCTTGTCTTTTCAAACAATTTGCTCAGCGTTTCAATGATATTGTATTCTGACTTGTTAAAACATAGATTTGTACACCACATGGGTCAAATATATTATGTTTGCTCTGGCTCAATAGAGATCACGGAGACACTATACTCTAAATGTATGCAAACTATATGATGGAAAGGTATAAAGGTCGAAATGGGACTCAATCGTAAAACGTCTGATATTTTACGTCTGGGGACGACCCAGATTCCCCCCCCTTAACCCATGTACCAAATCCAGGACTTATGGGACTCGTTCGTTTAAGCAAGATAATAGTGGGCTTATTATCAAGATGTCGAGCAAAAATCAGAATTTAATTTAATTCCTTACTATAGGGAAAATGGGGGTGAGCATACTTGGTAAATCACCCTATTTATATATAACAAATAAATGGAATGTATAACAAGTCATAAATCGTATTATACATTTGTTATATAAAAAATAATATGCAATTATAAATATTAAAGTGGTTTATACTATGTAGTATATACAGATAGTTTGATTTTGATCATTTAGGTAGTATACAATATTGCACTTTTATAGGAGAGTAAATTTATTATTATAACGAATAATAAAGTCAGAAATAAAGTAGGTAGCCTTGAATAAAACAGTGTATTGTAAACATTTGAGTTGAGTACTTTGGGCAGTGTGAAAACGTACCTTCCATGTATACACATTTTTATGTTGCGAGGCATTTTCAATTAGATATTATACAGAATATGAAAATTACATATTTATATTCCTTATCGTTTATTAATAAAAACCATGAATCTCTATTTGTTTGAACACCACGTTCGTCGAGAAATCGTTACACTTTTTTCAAAGTGTTTAGGAAGTGGAGGAAGTTACCTTCTAACATTGTATTGATTTATTTTAATATTACTTAGGTAGAGGAATGCCTTAACTGTAGGTACATCATTATTACTTTCAAATGTATAGTTTGCGGCGTCCGTATAATATTAATATGGTTACAAAATATTTAGGTAGAGTTGGTGTGAGTATAAGTCTTTAGTTTCTCTGGCCTGGAGTTATACATTTTAAAAGGTTTGATAATTTAATATAATATTTATGATTGTGATATAAATTCTGGTCTGTAATATTATTACTTTCAACCAAAGTTTAAAATAATATATTGCATGCTATTTAATTGTATGTTTACATCGTCAATTTTCCATACCCGAACTTAGAAAGATAAATCTTACGGAATTTCAAATTTTTTCACCGTCACAAGTACTAAGAAACACGGTTTTTCTGTACATCAACTCTCGCGGTAACGACGCAAATTTCTATTTCCTCACGTAAGTACGTAACACTGTGGATTAAAATACTGTAAATTGGTATAAGATTCGGTCTCAGTTTAAAGCATACTTTTTTAACCCAGATAATAATGTGAGCCAGTTTACGTATGGACAGACCCTAGAGGACCGGAAAAACTTTTGGCTCAGGACTAATGTTCGGCAGGTTCACTGTAAATTGGGTCCCATTTTCTATGTAAATTGCAGCCCAGATATATTTTGAATACGTAAGTAGATTGTGGCTTATATATTTTTTATCCATAGGTAAGTTACATGTAAGGATATTTTGGCAAAATCAATATTTTCCTTCTTTTTTTCAGACTTTGATTAAAAATATGTATCTTTTATTAAAAACTAGTAAGTAATTAACTTGTAAAAATGTGTATGATAATTTCCGCTCACAAGCTAATAATATTTTTTTATTTGCAATTCTTTCATTTTTTCTTACTTATAATTAATTTTTTCCATCATTTTTTTCCTTTTTGTTCAATGATTTCTCAAACTAATAGTTACTTGTATCATTTTGTATATTTTTCATGCAACATGTTTGTCTAAGACGCCATTTACGTAGGTTTCAAAAATATCCCGCGCTGCAATTTAGTATTTACGCAGTCAGTGGCGTATTTAAGGAGGGTCCAGGGGTTCTGGAACCCCCCAGAATGCAAAAAAGGAAAACTTAAGATATTTTAATTTTAATTTGACATTATATTTTTTTATAATATAGATGATGTTCATACAGGAACTTAGGTATAACAATAAATAAAGAACAATTTTCTAATATCAAATAAATATAAAATGTTAAAATTAACAATGTTGGACCCCCCCATAAGAAAGTTGAAAATACACCACTGTAAGCAGTATATTATGATTGTGTCATTTTTTCATTTATACTTTCTCCGCGCCGGTCCACTGTATGATGGTTAATAGTGTTTATAGTTGTTTTTGACTTCCATTGTCATTCGAGTATAAACATGTTTTTAAAAATGGCTTTCTCGTATGACTTACGGGGATGTTCGTTAAAGAAGCTGGTCTAGTTAATTTTTTTTTAGCAAAGGACTGCTCAAATACCTATATCCATTATAATTTATTAGTGACCCTAGTATAGTCCAAATCAAATATGCAATTTATATGAATATGTAGTGATTTAAACTGTGTGCCGAAGCATTTAACTGTAAGGTGATATAATTATGCTTATGGCTATAAGTATAACCTAATACGTTACAGGCAATGCAAGTATACAGTGCTCGTACAATATAATTGTATAAAATAATATTAAAAAGTAATGTAATTTATATGTATTATTATGTAATTATTGTAATAAAAACAACGACGAGCTCAGACATTTTCCAGCTTAAAAAATGCAAATGATCAAGATGATAAGTGATAAATAATAAATCAATAAAATTGTGGTACACGAGCTATAATACCAGATTGAAGCTGAGCGGGAATTAAAATAATTATGCTTGGAAATCAAAATTCGTTCAGGTAATTTATAATTTATTGACTATTGCACAGTAATATAGCCAGACAGATCAGTCGTAGAAGCTGTACAATTAAAAATACACATCGAAGAAGATATTTATAAATTGTAATTGTTTTTTGAAGTAGTCAATGTAGTATAGATGTAAGTTTTAACTATTATAAATTATAAAAATACACAGAACGCTTGATTATAATATGTTGATGTCTGTTTGGAATTTTCATTAATAATTTCTCCTAGAAAATAAAGTTAAACACCTTTATACTTGTATATGTGTACATTTCGATGAAAAAAGTAAGTCTATATAAAGGAACTCTAATATAATAGAAGTCGGAATACTAAAGAAAAGAAAGAGGAATATCATCAGAAATATAATTATTAATTATAGCATAAAAACGATTCTATGTTTATTCGCTTAGTATATCATGCATATTATATAGTATACATGTAAAAATCAGACAAAAATTAAAATATTACAACTGTATTTTAATTTTGAAACAGTACATTACAGTTACTTGTTTAAATTCCAATGTTCGTAGAAATATATAAAACTATGAAGTATTAATATTAGTTAATCATGAGACGGGTAAACGAATAGCTCAAAACGCTTCTGCGCATCTATCACAAAATGGTTTATGATTTTTAAAAATAAAATGTTTTTTTCTTCCTAGTTCTTAAATATTATAATTATAATTAAGGCAAAACACGAAATCTCTAATTTAGAAATAAATTGAAACCGTCATAAGCTGCAAAGGGAGAATTGTCGTGTTGATCCCGATGTTGTATAATACAGTGCTCGCAGCAGTATCCAAATTTCCCTACATTTTGCCAAAGGTATTATAAATATTCAACAAAGTCTCTTTACAAGGATTTATATTCTCTATGGAAATGTAATTGGGAATTAAAAACTCTCAAAGTCAAAGTTAAATACTCACTAGAGAATTGTTACTTCAGGGGTTAAAATAACACTCGTAAATATTTCACCCCTACAATTATTGTTCAAAAGTTTTTCATGACTGATAAAATTTTACATTATGTTTCAATAATATTCTGCAGTATTCCACATCATCGACATTTTAAAAACCAGAATAAATTCTGCATATTATAGAGTATTATAATTTATAACGTACATGGCTGCACGCATAACATATATATTTACAGAAGTAAATATTTATTATTTACTAATGGAGTTTTACCAGATTAGGTTTATAAACAGTTAGTAAATTATCATCATTAGATATTTTACAATTAGAGTAGAAGTTCAATAGTAATATATAGGTATAGGTATTGCAGCAGCAAATGTTGGCATACTGGTTAATAATGTACATTTAATATTTACACATATATATTTTATTTTTGTTTATTATGTATAATATTTCATAGCTCCACCAATGTTTAGTATAGGTACTAGTATGTAAAAAAATTGCCGCAACAACGTTCATAAACAACTAATAATAATGAAAATAATAATACAATTATTTACTTATTAGCATATTATAACTATACTTCATTACAATTGAATATATTATTATTGTTATTATTATTATTATTATTATCTTGAACAATACGCTTCAACGGTAATGGTTATTACTTTATTAGAATACAGTTATTTAATTACATTTTTTCCTTTTTTTTAAGATAAAATTTTTTTTGGCATTTCGCTAAATTAAATTAAGTTATATAATTCTGACATTTTCAAAAAATTTAAGACTCAAGTATTCGTTTCTTCTCCGGGTCTCAGAATTTCGAATAATTGCTCAGATAAGTCATTTTCTTTTCTAAGGACTTCGTGTTTTAAACAGAATATATTATTGTTATTATAATATTGGATATTATAAATATAAAATAACAATCATAATATGGTATGTCAATTATATTGATGTATGGTTAAAGCCATTAAGTCTGGATCGTATGCTATATAATATTTGTAACACTTTTTAGTTTTTGCGTCCTAGCAATATATTCTACTGCAATATATATATATATATATATATATATTAAAATTGTAAAAAGTATTATTTAAACTAAAATGTAATAATACATACATATAATAATATTTTAATAAAAATAATAAAATAATGTGTATGGGTGGTACCATAGCTATGTTGTTTAATCGTCGTATTATAATATAATTATACATGGATTAATCTATTTTGTCGAAGTGTAGACAAGCGACTATACCCACGCGTTCAGTATCTTCGTTAGAAAACTAAAATATTAATAATAATAATACACTGAAACGAATTACAACCACACGGACACAGAATACTTAAGTTTGCGAAATATCTATAGGTATATTACGCACGATACCGGAATTAATCACATATCCGTTACGTGTATAATAATACGATGATACATAGGTACCCATTGCGCTATGTATATAATATTGTAACGGGTGGGTGCGTGTAATTGATTGTGCGCTTTTTACGAAGTATATAATATTATATATATACGTCATGTATATTATATTATTTGTATATAGAGGTATAATAATATTAATAAGTACATTCGCACATATTATGATATACACGTTATACCTGCGTATATATGATGCAGGTATATGTAGGTATATATGCTGCAGAATGTGAATTTGACCTGAAACCATTTTTATATTTTTACACGCGTTTGAACTTAGCTGTTCCGCCGTGTATAATCGAGGTGAAAAAAAAAACTTGCGCTCGAGACCGGTCTCCGCGGTGAAATTACTTTTAATATAGATAGGTACCTATACTGCTCGCACAATATAATATAATGTTATACACATATATATATTTATATATATTATATGTGTCTGTGTGATCCGATCGCGGGGAGATAAAAAGTTTTTCATTTTCTGCAGCGTTACGGTCCACGTGGAAATCGTTATCGGAAACTCGATGACAACAACTACACGCCACCCCCGCCCACCCTAGTGCAGCACGTTTAAGGCATACGGTTGTATATAATGTACAACTGCAGTCTTTTCGATATTATTTAAGCCTCCGAGCGGGAAACCGTTGAATAATTCATGCGACACCTATATACAAATAGCAATATAATTCATGATTGCTTACGTCACAACAGCTAGTGCTAGTACGATATGCATGCATACTACATATATAGATATAGGTGTGTGTGTGTGTGTTTGTGTGTCATATAAAGCTAAACTATAAAAAAATATAATATGTATGTATGTATGCATGTATATGTATTATGTACCTATGTAGAGTTGATAAGAAAAACTATTACATATATTATATATTTTCAAGAAAAAGTAAGTATACGCGAATTTACTACACACACTATGACATTTACAAAATATTTAGATTAAGCCACCTTGCCCATTTGTTTCACAAACCTATTAACACCGTTCTATGCGGTGTTGACTCAAAAGTGTTAATAATAATATAATAGAAAATGATAATATGAATACTATATAGGTAACTATGTAGGTACCTATCTACTAATAATAATAGTATAATAAATGAGATGCTTTGGGCAAAAACTAATTCTACCTACCCCATTATTAATATAGCAAAACAAATTAAGTACTAATATCAATAAACACGAATAATTAAAATATATAGGTACTTAGTACACTGACCAACTCTGCTCAGAATCGTTTTTCGTATGCGATTATAATATTATATATATCATCAAAAACTGATTTAACACATCCACTACAATTACAAGGTACATTCCACACTAACTGAAGAGAGCGTTGCCTACTTAAAAGCATTTTAATTGCTTTTTCGAGGACATTTAAATTCCACGCCCTAGTTATTATAAACGATTTTTATTTTTATTTTTTAAGCATATTATAATACTATTATGTGAATGGGTTTTTATTATAT